>JARQOD010001168.1:35692-106893 GCA_033576555.1 Oophaga sylvatica | reverse complement strand
ACTGGTGGAGCTTTGTATAGATGGCCTAATAGAATGAGTACCACACACTGCTACTATGCCCCAAATTATTTACAGGCAAGATACAGCTAAAAATTCCTTGTTATTTGAACGTTGGTGGAGCTTTGTATAGATGGCCTAATAGAATGAGTACCACACACTGCTATATGCCCCAAATTTTTTACAGGCAGATACAGCTAAAAATTCATAGTTATTGAACGCTGGTGGAGCTTTGTATAGGAGGCTTAATAGAATGAGTACACACACATGCTACAATGCCCACAATTATTTACAGGAAGATACAGCTAAAAATTCGTAGTTATTTGAATGCTTGTGGAGCTTTGTATAGATGGGTAATAGAATGAGTACCACACACTGCTACTTATGCCAAAAATTATTGTCCAGCAAGATGCAGCTAAAAATTCTTAGTAATTTGAAGCTGCTGGAGCTTTGTATAGATGGCCTAATAGAATGAGTACCACACACTGCTACTATGCCCACAATTATTTATAGGCAAGATACAGCTACAAATTCAAGAATTTGAACGCTGGTGCAGCTTTGTATAGATGGCCTAATAGAATGAGTACCACACACTGCTACTAAGCCCCAAATTATTGTCCAAGCAAGATGCAGCTAAAAATTCGAGTTATTTGAACGTGGTGGAGCTTAGTATAGATGGCCTAATAGAATGAGTACCAACACTGCTACTATGCCCACAATTATTGTTACAGGCAAGATACAGCTAAAAATTTGCAGTTATTTGAATCTGGTGGAGCTTTGTATAGATGACCTAATTGAATGAGTACCACACACTGCTACTAAGCCCAAAATTATTGTCCAGAAGATGCAGCTAAAATTCTTAGTTATTTGAACGCTGGTGGAGCTTAGTATAGATGGCTAATGAATGAGTACCACACACTGCTACTATGCCAAAATTATTTTACAGGCAAGATACAGCTAAAAATTCGTAGTTATTTGAACGCTGGTGGAGCTTTGTATAGATGGCCTAATAGAATGAGTACCACACACTGCTACTAGCCCACAAATTATTGTCCAGGCAAGATGCAACTAAAAATTCGTAGTATTTGAACATGGTGGAGCTTTGTATAGATGGCCTAATAGAATGAATACCACACACTGCTACTATGCCCACAAATTATTTTCAGGCAAGATGCAGCTAAAATTCTTAGTAATTTAATCACTGTGGAGCTTTGTATAGATGCCTAATAGAATGAGTACACACACTGCTACTAATGCCCAAAATTATTGTCCAGGCAAGATGCAGCTAAAAATTCGAGTATATTTGAAGCTGGTGGAGCTTTGTATAGATGGCTAATAGAATGAGCTACCACACACTGCTACTATGCCCAAAATTATTTTACAAGGCAAGATACTAGCTAAAAATTAGTAGTTATTTGAACGCTGAGGAGCTTTGTATAGATGGCCTAATAGAATGAGTAGCACACACTGCTACTAAGCCCAAAATTATTGTCCAGGCAAGATGCAGATAAAAATTGTAGTTATTTGAACGCTGGTGGAGCTTTGTAGTAGATGGCCTAATAGAATGATACCACACACTGCTACTATGCCCAAATTATTTTCAGCAAGATACAGCTAAAATTTGATGCTATTTGAATGCTGGTGGACTTTGTATAGATGGCGTATAGAATGAGTACCACACACTGCTACTATGCCCACAATTATTGTCAGGCAAGATGCTAGCTAAAAATTCTTAGTTATTTCAACACTGTGAGCTTTGATAGATGCCTAATAGAATGAGTACCACACACTGCTACTAAGACCAAATTATTGTCCAGCAAGATGCAGCTATAAATTTGGAGTAATTTGAAAGCTGTGGACTTAGTATAGATGGCTTATAGAATGAGTACCACACACTGCTACTATGCACTAAATTATTTTACAGGCAAGATTAGCTAAAAATTCATAGTTATTTGAACCTGAGGAGCTTTGAATAGATGCCTAATAGAATGAGTACCACACACTGCTACTAATCCCACAATTATTGTCCGGGCCAAGATACAGCTAAAAATTGTAGTTATTTGAAACGTTGGTAGCTTAGTATAGATGGCCTAATAGAATGAGTACCACACACTGCTACTATGTCCACAATTATTTTCCAGGCAAGATGCAGCTAAAAATTCGTAGTTATTTGAACGCTGGTGGAGCTTTGTATAGATGCCTAACAGATTGAGTACCACATACTGCTACTAAGCCCACAATTATTGTCCAGCAAGATCAACTAAAAATTCGTTAGTTATTTGAACTGGTGGAGTTTTGTATAGATGGCCTAATAGAATGAGTACCACACACTGCTAATATGCCACAAATTATTGTTCCAGGCAAGATGCAGCTAAAATTAGTAGTTATTTGAACGCTGGTGGAGCTTTGTATAGATGGCCTAAAGAATGAGACCACAACTGCTTCTAAGCCCCAAAATATTGTCCAGGCAAGATGCAACTGAAAAATTCGTAGTTATTTGAATGCTGGTGGAGCTTTGATAGATGGCCTAATAGAATGAGTACCACACCTGCTACTATGCCCAAAATTATTGACCAGGCAAGATGCAGCTAAAAATTGTGGGTTATTTGAACGTTTGTGGAGCTTTGTTAGATGGCCTAATAGAATGAGTACCACACACTGCTACTAAGCCCATAATATTGTCAGGCAAGATACAGCTAAAAATTCGTAGTAATTTGAATTCTGGGGGAGCTTTGTATAGATGGCCTATAAGAATGAGTACCACACACTGCTACTATGCCCACAATTATTGTCCAGCCAAGATGCAGCTAAAAATTCTTAGTAATTTTCAACACTGCTGGAGCATTGTATAGATGGCCTAATAGAATGAGTACCACACACTGCTACTAAGCCCAAAATTATTGTCCAGGCAAGATGTAGCTAAAAATTCGGAGTAATTTGAACGCTGGTGGAGCTAAATATAGATGGCCTAATAGAATGAGTACCACACACTGCTACTATGCCCAAAATTATTGTCCAGGCAAGATGTAGCTAAAAATTCGGAGTAATTTGAACGCTGGTGGAGCTTACTATAGAAGGCCTAACAGAATGAGTCCCACACATTGCTACTATACCCAAAATTATTTTACAGGCAAGATACAGCTAAAAATTCATAGTTATTTGAATGCTGGTGGAGCTTTGAATAGATGGCCTAATAGAATAAGAACCACACACTGCTACTAAGCCCAAAATTATTGTCCAGGCAAAATGCAGCTGAAAATTATTAGTAATTTCAACACTGGTGGAGCTTTGTAAAGATGGCCTAATAGAATGAGTACCACACATTGATTCTATGCCCCAAATTATTTTACAGGCAAGACACAGCTAAAAATTCATTGTTATTTGAACGTTGGTGGAGCTTTGTATAGATGGCCTAATAGAATGAGTACCACACACTGCTACTATGCCCAAAATTATTGTCCATGCAAGATGCAGCTAAAAATTCGTAGTTATTTGAACGCTGGTGGAGCTTTGTAAAGATGGCCTAACAGAATGAGTACCACACACTGCTACTAAACCCCAAATTATTGTCCAGTCAAGATGCAACTAAAAATTCGTAGTTATTTGAACGCTGGTGGAGCTTTGTATAGATGGCCTAATAGAATGAGTACCACACACTGCTACTATGCCCAAAATTATTATCCAGGCAAGATGCAGCTAAAAATTCGTAGTTATTTGAACACTGGTGGAGCTTTGTATAGATGGCCTAATAGAATAAGTACCACACACTGCTACTAAGCCCCAAAATATTGTCCAGGCAAGATGCAACTAAAAATTCGTAGTTATTTGAATGCTGGTGGAGCTTTGTATAGATGGCCTAATAGAATGAGTACCACACACTGCTACTATGCCCAAAATTAATGACCACGCAAGATGCAGCTAATAATTTGTAGTTATTTGAACGCTTGTGGAGCTTTGTATAGATGGCCTAATAGAATGAGTACCACACACTGCTACTAAGCCCAAAATTATTGTCCAGGCAAGATGCAGCTAAAAATTCGGAGTAATTTGAACGCTGGTAGAGCTAAGTATAGATGGCATAATAGAATGAGTACCACACACTGTAATGTTTCGGTAGCTGAAGAGGAACAACAGCAGGGCAGCCGAACACCTGAGATGTTGTTAACTGATGGGTTGCAGATTCCTAAACTAACGACACAACTAGAGGTAGCCGTGGAGCGTTCCTACGTTGGTCCTAGACGCCCCTTCACAGCCTGAGAGATAACTACACCTAAAGGCAGAGAGATGAAAGCTATCTGCCCCGTAGCAGATCCCCAAAGACAATAGGAAGCCCCCAAACATATAATGGCGGTTAGACAAGATGAAAATACAAACATAGGCAGAAAATAGACTGAGCAAACGCTGGGGCAACAAGCTGACTAAATAGGATAGGACAGGAGAGATTACTTTTTGCAACCCAGAAAACCCTACAAAAATCCAACAATTCTGATTACAAAAATACTGAGATCACACGATCTTGCCTCCCACTAAATCAGATCTCAGTGTGAACAAAAACCAAGCCGCAGCCGCTGAAAAAACAGGAAAAAGCAAATGAGCAAATAAGGCTGCTGAAAAACTGTGAGGAGCTGACCTCCACAAAAGTGCAGATAACAATGCAAAAAGCAAGCACAAAAAGAAAAGCAAAAAATATCTTATCTGAAAGAAGGAGATGCAGGCAAGACTCCAGCAAACTTCCAAATGAACTAGGAACCACAATTGAGACAAGAACAATTGATCACCGGCAACCATCATGGGAGGGAACCTCCCTTATATCAGACCAGTCCGTGATTCCAGATTGCCACTCTTCACTAAAAGGTTCAGTACTGTCTGTAACCACCAGAGGGAGCCTCTGCTCAGAAACCATCTCTAGCACATTCACAACAGTACCCCCCCCTTGAGCAGGGGTGACCGAACCCTCACTTGTGCAACCAGGCCGATCAGGATGAGCTCGGTGATAGGCACGGATCAGTCTCCTAGCATGGATGTCCGAAGCAAACACCCAAGAATTGTCCTCCTGACCATAACCTCTCCACTTAACCAAATACTGGAGTTTCTGACTAGAAAAATGAGAATCCAATATTTTCTCAACTACATACTCCAGATTGCCCTCAAGCAAAACAGGGTCAGGAGGCGCAGCCATAGGAACCACTGGCTCGACAAACCTCTTCAATAAGGACTTGTGGAACATGTTATGAATCTTAAGTGTCCCTGGAAGAAGCAAACGGAAGGAAACAGGATTAAGAATCTCCATGATCTTATAAGGTCCAATGAACCTGGGCTTAAACTTTGGAGATGCAATCCTCATAGGGATATTTCTTGAAGACAACCAAACCAAGTCCCCCACTTTAAACCGAGGACCATCAGTCCTATGCCGGTTGGCAAACCGTTGGGCCTTCTCCTGAGAGAGAGACAACCTCTCCACTACCTGGTCCCAAATCTGCTGCATTCGCTCCACAACAGAGTCAACCCCCGGACAGACAGAAGCCTCCGCCTGTCCCGAAGAAAATCGAGGGTGAAACTCAAAATTGCAAAAAAATGGAGACATCAAGGTGGCAGAGCTAGCCCTATTATTAAGAGCAAACTCAGCCAAAGGCAAAAAAGAGACCCAGTCATCTTGATCAGCAGACACAAAACATCTCAAATATGTCTCCAAGGTCTCGTTTGTTCTCTCGGTTTGTCCATTGGTCTGCGGATGAAAAGCAGAGGAGAAAGATAATTGAACACCAAGTTTTGAACAAAATGTCCTCCAAAATCTGGAAACAAACTGGACTCCTCTGTCAGACACTGTCAGGATCCCGTCTGGGTTGGAGCCGATGTTACTGCAAACACTAGGGGAAGCAGAGGCAGGTAACGTAGTCAGATGGCAGCCGGAGGTCGGTACACAGGAGAGCAGTGTTTGTAGCAGCAGGAACAGCAGATAACGTAGTCAGGTGGCAGCCGGAGGTAGGTACACAGGAAAGGCAGTGTTTGTAGCAGAGGAGCAGGCAGATAACGTAGTCAGATGGCAGCCGGAGGTCAGTACACAGGAAAGGCAGTTCGGTAGCAGAGGAGCAGGCAGATAACGTAGTCAGGTGGCAGGCCGAGGTCAGTTCACAGGAGAGCAGTGTTTGTAGCAGCAGGAACAGCAGGAGAAAGAGCTTGAC
The DNA here is from genome assembly GCA_033576555.1 of Oophaga sylvatica. Lineage (NCBI taxonomy): Eukaryota > Metazoa > Chordata > Amphibia > Anura > Dendrobatidae > Oophaga > Oophaga sylvatica. The sequence continues at coordinate 100,714 of JARQOD010001168.1, read as the reverse complement.
TAAAGGCTGGAAGCACAATAATCTCGCAATGACACACCCACAGGGCCAGGTTTATATAGGGTGTGTAATTGGCAATCAGAGGCCCAATCAAGAGAGCACTAGGTGTAGCCAATCAGGAAGAACAGTCAATGGTATCTGGGTTCAGCAAGGAACTTTGCAGCCAGCAGAATAGCTCAAATGGTAGAGCTGCTGGCCAGTGGACAAGAGGTACTGGGTTTGACTCCTGACAGTACTCCCCTCCTTCCAGGATGGCCTCTGGACATCTCAGGAGCTGGCTTATCCGGGTACCTCTGATGAAAGGCTCTTGTTAGTCTAGGAGCATGGACGTTGTCCCTTGGTTCCCATGAATTTTCCTCTGGTCCGTAACCCTTCCACTGCACCAGATACTGCAGTTTACCTCTGAATTTTCGGGAGTCCAGAATCTTATCCACAATGTATTCTTCTTCACCACGGATCCTTTCTGGTGGAGGAGGTGGCTGAATTCTTCCTGGAAACGGGTTTTCACAGAAGGGTTTGAGCAAGGATATGTGAAACACTGGATGAATCTTTAGATTGTTGGGAAGTTTTAAACGAAAAGCAACCTGGTTAATTTTTGCAGAAATTTGAAAAGGTCCAATGAATTTCTGACCCAATTTGGAGGACGGCACATGTGTCTTAAGGTTTTTAGTGGACAGCCAAACTTTGTCTCCAACCTGAAGAGCAGGGGGCACTCTCCGATGTTTATCTGCTGCTTCCTTATATTCTTCCTGGGTCTTGAGCAATATCTCTGATAATTCCTTCTGGGATTCCTGTAATTTTGTAAGCCTGTCATTAACAGCAGGAATGGGAGTGTTCACTGGCAGATTAGGGATAAATACTGGATGTACTCCATAATTAGCAAAAAATGGGGTTTGAGATGTAGCGCTATGTATGGAGTTGTTGTAGGCAAACTCTGCTGTTGGTAAATAGTCCACCCAGTCATCCTGAAGATAGGAAATGAAGCAACGGAGGTATTGCTCCAAAGTCTGGTTCGTTCTCTCCGTCTGGCCATTGGACTGAGGATGGAAAGCGGTAGAAAGATTCACCGTGACTCCCAAGGCTGTACAGAAACTCTTCCAAAATTTTGACGTAAACTGAATGCCTCTGTCAGACACCACGCTGTCAGGAATTCCATGTAACCTGAATACCTCTTTGATCATCAGTTCTGCAGTTTTTTCAGCAGTAGGAATTCCTTCAGTTGGAATAAAGTGGGCCATTTTTGTGAGTCGGTCCACTATGACAAGGATGACGGTCATCTGTTTGGAAGGGGGTAGTTCCACAATAAAATCCATGGAAATAGATCCCCAAGGCCTGGATGGAACTGGGAGTGGTTGCAAGAGTCCTAGAGGAGACGATCGTGGGGTCTTGTTTTGTGCGCATGTTAAACAGGTTGAAACATATTTCCTCACGTCCTTCCTACAATTAGGCCACCAAAAGAAACGAAGTAGTAAGTCTTGTGTTTTTGCAACTCCAGGATGTCCTGCCAGTTTAGAATCATGGACACTTTTGAGGACTTCAAGGCGAGAAGATTCAGGTACATATATTTGGTGTTTCTGCATCCAAAACCCCTCTTTGAATGAAAGATCGACGTCTTCCGAAGGATGGTTAAGGAAAGAGTCCTCTTGATATCCATCTTTAATTCTATTACCTAGTCCTCTAGAGTGCAATATTCCCAAAAAATTTTTAGGGCCTAGAATTGTATCATCATTACTAGACCTCTCCTGAGGTTCCGAACACATCCTGGACAGGGCGTCAGCCTTGCCATTTCTTGAACCAGGCCGGTAAGAGATTATAAAATTGAATCTTGAGAAAAATAAGGCCATCGTGCTTGTCTTGCAGACAATCTTTTTGCTGTACGGAGGAATTCAAGATTCTTGTGGTCCGTGAGGACAGTCACAGGGTGATTGGCACCTTCCAGAAGATGTCTCCACTCGGAGAAGGCAACTTTAATGGCTAACAGTTCTTTATTACCAATGTCGTAGTTCTTTTCTGCAGATGACATGGTGTGGGAAAGAAACGCACATGGGTGAAGTTGCATCTTGTCCCCAACTCGCTGAGACAGAATGGCTCCCACTGCAGATCCGAGGCGTCCACTTCGACAGTAAATGGCAATTCAGGATTTGGGTGTACTAACAATGGAGCAGACGTAAAAAGAGTTTTCAACTTGTCAAAAGCCTCCTATGCCTCCGGAGACCAGAAAAATGCTTTGGTCTTTTTTGTTAGTGTAGTAATTGGTAGTATGATCCGTGAAAAGTTCTTTATAAATTTTCGGTAAAAATTTGCAAATCCTATGAAACGCTGGACGTCTTTTAAATTTCTTGGAACAGGCCAGTCCACAACAGCATTGATTTTGCCGGGATCCATGCTCAGACCTTCTGGGGAGATGATATATCCCAGAAATTGGATACTGGTTTGTTCAAACTCACATTTTTCAAGTTTAATGTAGAGATGGTTCTCCTGTAGTCGTTCCAAGACTAACTGGACATGCCTGCGATGCTCTTCCAAGGTGTCTGAAAATATAAGAATGTCATCGAGATAAGCCACAACGAATTGGTCCAAGAAATCTCGAAATACATCATTAATAAAATGTTGAAAGGTGGCTGGGGCATTGCTAAGGCCAAAGGTCATAACAAGAGATTCAAAATGTCCATATCTCGTTCTGAAGGCGGTCTTCCACTCATCTCCTGGCGAATCCGTATGAGGTTGTAAGCCCCTCTAAGATCCAGCTTCGTAAAGATTTTCGCAGAACGGAGTCTCTCAAATAGTTCAGGAATCAAGGGTAGCGGGTAGCGATTCTTGACAGTGATATTATTCATCTCTCTGTAGTCAATACATGGCCGCAGAGTGGAGTCTTTCTTTTCAACAAAGAACAGGGGTGCCCCAGCTGGAGATGTGGAAGGTCGAATAAAGCCTTTCTCTAAATTTTCATCCAGGAACTTTCTTAATACCTTCAATTCAGGTTCGGAAAGATTGTAAATCCGTCCAAATGGAATGATTGCTCCTGGCAGCAATTCAATAGGACAGTCGTAAGGACGGTGAGGAGGTAATTGATCTGCTTTCTTCTTACTGCAGACATCAGAGAACTGCTGATATTGAGGTGGTAGTTTCTCTTCCTTCTCATGCGAAATCTCAGAGATTTGGACTTATTGGAGAACAGGGGGTTCCTTATGACAATTATTCTTACAGTAGTCAGATGGAAAGGTGATGGTCCTTGATGCCCAGTTGATAGAAGGGTTATGGACTGAAAACCAGGGGATCCCTAGAATAACCGGAAATTTCGGAGATGAAATAAGGTGGAAACTGACAGCTTCATGATGATCCGGGTCGATACAAATCTCCAGTTCGATTGTCTCATGGTGACAGGTCCAGAAGACAAAGGTGATCCATCCACAGTTTCCATTTCAATTGGTGTGGATTTGGTCCTACTGGAAATATTATTATCACGTGTAAATTTTAAGTCCATAAAATTTCCTCCTGCTCCCGAATCCAACAGGGCAGAGCATAGTATTTTTTGGGTGCCCATTACAACCTGAATGGGGATTACAAAATGAGATGATGTGGTATGTATTTTGTCTATTTCTGGCGTTACTGATGAGATAGTCTGCAAGATGGAATCCGACTGCTGAGAAAGGTCCGTATTGCTGGCAGACCTGTTGTTGGTAAAGGCTATAGTCCTTTTGTTAGGACAGTTGATGGCATAGTGTCCAGGGTCCCCACAATAGAGGCAGAGATGTTCTGCACGTCGCCTCTCCTTCTCCTGTGCAGAGAGTGGTCTTCGGATGACGTCGATCTGCATCGGTTCAGACACGCCTTGCGTCTTTTCTTGGTGGTCTGATGCTGAAAATGAGAAGCCAGGGCTATTCCCAAGTGCTCGCAGTCTCTCCTTTCTCCTTTCAGTAAGTCTCTGGTCAATCCGGATACATAGTTGAATAAAGTCCTCCAACTGGTCAGGGGTCTCAACCCTGGCAAGCTCGTCTTTCACTGGTTCTGATAACCCTCGTCGAAATTGACTTCTCTGGGCCGCTGGATTCCAGGTGGTGTCGGCCACCCAGCGACGGAACTCCGATGTATATTCCGCAACAGAGCGACGTCCTTGGCGCAAATTATGTAATTTGGTTTCTGCTGTGGCACAGCGGTTTGGGTCATCAAAAACTTGATTCATAGCTGCGATGAAAGCTTCCAGGTCATTAAGGAGGGCATAGTCCTTTTCTACATAAGGTGAAGCCCAAGCAAGAGCTTCATCCGTCAGGAGATTTATCATGAAAAAAACTTTCTTCCTCTCACTGGTAAAGGGAGCAGGTTGCATCTGGAAGTATATGCGGCATTGATTGAGGAATCCTCGGTACTGCTTGCGATCCCCACTGAACTTTGCAGGCAGCGGCAGCCGCGCGTTTGATTCGGGCCCTGAATTGCGCACGTCCAGTAGTTGTTTTTGTAGCTCAATTACTTCCTGTTGTATCGCCGTGAAATCAGTTTGTAACTTGGCATATTTTCCTTGAGAGTCAGTACAAAAACTTTGAAGCTCCGTAACTTGCCGCCTCAGGGTGTTCACAGCGGACTCCATTTTGGCGCGAGATTTTCTGTCAGGATCCCATCTGGGTTGGAGCCGATGTTACTGCAAACACTAGGGGAAGCAGAGGCAGGTAACGTAGTCAGATGGCAGCCGGAGGTCGGTACACAGGAGAGCAGTGTTTGTAGCAGCAGGAACAGCAGATAACGTAGTCAGGTGGCAGCCGGAGGTAGGTACACAGGAAAGGCAGTGTTTGTAGCAGAGGAGCAGGCAGATAACGTAGTCAGATGGCAGCCGGAGGTCGGTACACAGGAAAGGCAGTTCGGTAGCAGAGGAGCAGGCAGATAACGTAGTCAGGTCGCAGGCCGAGGTCAGTTCACAGGAGAGCAGTGTTTGTAGCAGCAGGAACAGCAGGAGAAAGAGCTTGACTAAAGGCTGGAAGCACAATAATCTCGCAATGACACACCCACAGGGCCAGGTTTATATAGGGTGTGTAATTGGCAATCAGAGGCCCAATCAAGAGAGCACTAGGTGTAGCCAATCAGGAAGAACAGTCAATGGTATCTGGGTTCAGCAAGGAACTTTGCAGCCAGCAGAATAGCTCAAATGGTAGAGCTGCTGGCCAGTGGACAAGAGGTACTGGGTTCGACTCCTGACAGACACAATGTTCTCCGGAATGCCATGTGACCGAACCACGTGCTGAAGGAACAAAGGCACCAAATCGGAGGAGGAAGGTAACTTAGGTAATGGCACAAGATGTATCATCTTGGAATACCTATCACAGATTACTCAGATTACGGTCATTCTCTGAGAAACAGGGAGGTCGGAAATAAAATCCATAGAGATATGGATCCATGGCCTCTTGGGCACAGGTAATGGCATTAACAAACCACTAGAGCAAGAGCAAGGCTTGGAGCGAGAGCAAGTCCCACAGGACTGCACAAATTCCCTGACGTCACGAGACAAAGTAGGCCACCAAAAGGACCGAATCACCAAGTCTCTGGTACCAAAAATCCCGGGATGACCAGCCAACGAGGAACAATGAATCTCAGACATCACACTCTTCTTCCACTGGTCTGGGACAAACAATTTCCCAATAGGGCAGAGCTGAGGTTTATCCTCCTGACACCCTTCACGGCCAGTCTCAAATTGGGCGAGATGGTGGAAAGAACTACACCCTCTTTCAAAATAACAGTAGGATCAGATAACTCAGGAGAGTCCGCAAAGATACTCCTCGAGAGGGCATCCACCTTAACATTCTTAGTGCCAGGAAGAAAAGAAACCACAAAATTAAAACGTGTGAATATCAAGGCCCACCTGGCCTGTCTAGGATTAAGCAGCTTGGCTGATTTGAGATAAACCAGATTCTTATGGTCCGTGAGGACCACCACCTGATGTTTGGCTCCTTCCAGCCAATGTCTCCACTCTTCAAAGGCCCACTTCATGGCCAATAACTATCGATTACCCATGTCATAATTACTTTCAGTTGGAGTAAATTTTCGAGAGAAAAAGGCACAAGGGTTACTCTTAGAGGTCTCTGGATCTCTTAGGGACAAAACGGCACCTGCCCCAATTCCAGAGGTATCAACCTCCACCTGAAACGGTAGAGAAACATCAGGCTGTCGTAGAACAGGAGCAGAAGTGAATCTCTGCTTCAGTTCCTGAAACGCAGAGACTGCCTCAGGAGTCCAATTCATCACATCAGAACCCTTTTTGGTCAAATCAGTCAATGGTTTAACAATACCGGAGAAATTACCAATAAATTTACGATAAAAATTGGCAAAACCCAAAAATCTCTGAAGAGCCTTTAATGAAGTAGGTTGGACCCAATCACAGATGGCTTGAACCTTGACCGGGTCCTTTTCAATAACAGAAGGAGACAAAATGAATCCCAGAAATGAGACCTTCTGTACGTCAAAAAGACACTTTGATCCCTTCACATACAGTGCATTCTCTCTCAAAATCTGGAACACAGTCCGAACATGTTTCACATGAGAGTCCCAGTCATTGGAAAAAATCAAGATATCATCCAAATAAACAATCAGAAATTTATCCACAAAATCCCTGAAAATATCATTCATGAAGGATTGGAAGACGGAAGGAGCATTAGTGAGCCCAAAGGGCATCACTAAGTACTCAAAATGCCCCTCTGGGGTATTAAACGCCATCTTCCATTCATCCCCGTGCTTAATGCGAATAAGGTTATACGCCCCCCTGAGGTCAAGCTTGGTAAACCAACTAGCACTTTTCACCATGGAAAACAGGTAAGAAATCAAGGGTAACGGATATTGATACTTCACAGTGATCTTATTCAAGAGACGATAATCAATACATGGCCTCAATGAACCATCCTTTTTGGCCACAAAGAAAAAACCGGCACCCAAGGGTGAAGAGGATGGTCTGATATGACCCTTCTCCAATGACTCCTTGATATAAGATCGCATAGCATCGTGTTCAGGTACAGACAAGTTAAAAAGGCGACCTTTAGGAAATTTACCACCAGGCACTAATTCAATAGCGCAATCGTAGCTCCTGTGAGGGGCAAAGATACAGATTTACTTTCACTACATACATCCGAAAATCATTCAAAAAGTCAGGAACATCCTGAGACTTGAGAGAGGCAGAAAAAACAGGAGTGTCAGCATTAACACATTGGCAGCCCCAACTGGTCACAGACACAGATTTCCAATCCAAAACAAAATTATGAGACTGTAACCAAGGGAAACCTAGTACAATAATGTCATGCAGATTATACAACACCAGAAATTTGCAACTCTCCTGATGATCTGGTTCAACCCTCATTATCACCTGAGTAGAAAACTGGGGTTTATTCTCCTCCAAAGGTGTAGAATCAATGCCCAGTAGGGGAATAGACTTCCGCAGGGGTATCATGGGAAACCCACAACGTTTGGCAAAGTCAAAATCCATCAGGTTAATAGCTGCTCCTGAATCATCAAAAGTCTGAGCAGAAAATGTGGACAGGGAGCAAATCAGGGTAACAGTCAACAGAAATTTAGTCTGAACACTACCCAAGACAACTGAGCGTGCAAAACGTCTTCACTAGTGTTGAGCGATAGTGCTCGATATCTAAAAATATCGTATCGAAATTGTATCGCCGATAGCACTAAATATCGTCGATATCCGATTTCGATACCGGAAGTCCAATGTAAGTCTATGGGAACAAAATATCGCAACTAAAAAAAACCTTTATTTCCTTGTAAACACTAAATATACACACATAGAATACTATATATATATATATATATATATATATACATGTCATTGTGACATATATATATACATATATGTATAGTTTATACACTTCTACATAGTAAAATATCCTCTGATTCAATTGCCGGGTAAAGCCGGCTTCTGTGAAAAGACAGAAGCACCCGACATGAAATGACACTTGGTGTACATAGGGTTAACCATGTCTTTTCATGTCGTTTGCAATCTGATTTGCACAAACAATTACATCAGTCTATGTGTGCAAAATTTCACACCTGTAGGGGTTAATTAAAGGTGTAAATTCGTTGTAAAAAAAACGGACTTTTTTGCTACGAATTTACACCTTTAATTAACCCCTACAGGTGTGAAATTTTGCACACTTACACTCATGTAATTGTTTGTGCAAATCAGATATCAAACTACATGAAAAGACTTGGTTAACTCTATGTAAACCAAGTGTCATTTCATGTCGGGTTCTGCATTTTCACAAAAGCCGGCAATTGAATTAGCGGCTATTATACTATGTAGAAGTGTATGAACTATAAATATAAATATTATATATATGTGTCACAAATTCAATGACATGTATATATATATATGAGGTGTAAAATTGCTGAAAAAAAATGCGTGGGCTCCCGCCCTATTTTCGCAACCAGACAGACAAAGCCAGTGAGGGGGCAGATAATAATAGCCCAGAGAGGGACCATTATTTTTGGCCCCCCCCGGCTACTAACATCTGCCCCCAGACACCCCAGAAAGGGCAAATCTCTAATTAGATTTGCCCTTTCTGGCACTTTACCCGTCTATTCCCATTGCCCTGTAGCGGTGGCGAATGGGTTAATAAGGGGTTAAAATGACCTTGCAATTGAAAGGTCACTTTAAGCCAGGTTAATAATTGAGAGCTGTCAATCAGACAACTATCAATTATTAATCCTATTGTATGAAAGAAAAATCAAACACACACACTTTAATAAAAAAGAAGTTTAATGAAATAATCACACAGTTTTTGACCATATTTTATTTACCTGCTAAAACCATTTCCTGTAATAAAAATAAAATAATAAAGCAAAATTATTCTTACCAATCCGATGTACAGTCAGGTCCCACGGTGTAATCCATCAGAAAGGGTTAATGTTTACTGCAGGGACCGCAGCTAATGCTGCAGCCTCACAGTAAACCCCCAAATGAATGAGTTCCTCTCCTGGCTGACAGGAGAGGAAGTGGAAAGCTTAATTGATTGCTTTCCACTTTCACTTCAGGTCAGCCAGGGACACAATCAGTGACGTCAGAGGGAACTGGTTAACAAAAATAGGGGATCCCTCGAAAAAAAATGGCGTGGGGCCCCCCCTATTTTTGTTAACCAGCCAGATGAAGCAGACCGCTGAGGCCTGGTTTTTCAGGCTGGTAAGGATCCAATATCCATGGACCTTGCAAGTCTGATAATACCAGGCCACAGCAGTCTGCATATCTTGGCTGATTAACAAAAATAGGGATCCCCTCGAAAAAAATTGGCGTGGGGTCCCCTGTTATGTTACGGTAGCTGAGGAGTGCAGGTAAAAAAGGAAATACACCAGAGCAGTTGGAATCTATGAGATTGCAGTACCCTGACTAACCACCGCAACTAGAGGCAGCCGTGGAGCGTTCCTACGTTGGTCCTAGACGCCTCGTCACAGCCTGAGAAACTAACTACACCTAAAGATAGAAATAGGAAAGCTATCTGCCCCGGAGCAGAACCCAAAGATAATAGAAAGCCCCCAAACATGTAATGGCGGTTAGACAAGAGGAAATACTGACACAGAAAGAAAACAGTATGAGCAAACGCTGGGGCCCAAACTATCTAAATAGAAAAGGATAGGAAGGGTACTTACTGCAATCTCAGAAAACCCTGAAAAAACACCAACTCTACTAATTTCAAAATCACCTGAGATCACACGACCTCTACCACCTAAATTAGTTCTCTGGTGTAACAAAAACAAAACAGCAGCCACTGAAAAAAAACTGGAAAAAGCAAAAGTACAAAACACAGTGGCTGGACTAAACTGAGAGGGCAAAAGCCCCCGGAGGGGACCCTGAAGGCCCCCACAGAAGTGCAGGACAAAATGCAAAAATATAGCAAAAACACAAAATAAGAAATTGTCTTATCTGATAGCAGGAGATGCAGACACGACACAGCAGGCTACAAGGGAAACTGGAAAGAAGGATTCAGACCAGAACAATTGATCACCGGCAACCCTGATGGGAAAATGACTCCCTTATATAAGACCAATTAGTAACACCTGATTCCCAGTCCTCACAATCCTAACTAGTACCGCTTGTAACCACCAGAGGGAGCCTCTGCTCAGAACTCATCTCAAACCCATTCACAACAGTCCCCCCTATTTTTGTTAACCAGCCAGATGAAGCAGACCGCTGAGGCCTGGTTTTTCAGGCGGTAAGGATCCAATATCCATGGACCTTGCAAGCCTGATAATACCAGGCCACAGCAGTCTGCTTAGCTTGGCTGGTTAACAAAAATAGGGGATCCCCTCGAAAAAAAAAACGGCGTAGGGGTCCCCCTATTTTTGTTAACCAGCCAAGTAAAATGCAGACTGCTGCGGCCTGGTATTAAAAGACTGTCAAGGCCCATGGATTTTGGCCCTCAACAGCCTGATAATACCAGGCTACAGCAGCCCCACATTTGGGCATCAAAAGATGTGCCAATTGTGGCACTTTACCCGGCTCTTCCCACTTGCCCTGTAGCGGTGGCAAGCGGGGTAATAAGGGGTTAATGTCACCGTTGATTGCACGGTGACAATAAGCCCGGTTAATAATGCAGAGGCGTCAAAAAGACACCGATCCATTATTAATCCCAAAGTTATTAAATGCATAAAAAAAAGACAAAGCAAGAAAAAAGTCTTTTAATGAAATAAAAGAGACAACACAGTTTTCATTTCTTTTATTGTACTCTCATTCCTGCGACGCCATCGATCTCCTGTAAAAAAAGAAAAAAAACAAACAAACAGTATACCACCTGTCCGACGCAGTCCATAACGACAGTCCCACGACGATCCAGCTCTGCTACATCGCAATGACAGGCAGAGTCTGTCATCGCAACGCAGCACAGCTGATTACCTGCTTCCCCGGCGGTGACGTCATCGGACTGACTGCTTTATGGCCGGGATTACCCAGCAGTCACTGCAGTTATCGCGAGAAACTGCATGTGACCGCCGGGGAGAAGAGGATGGCGGCCATGAATCAGTCCAGGACGTGACCGCCGGAGATCTTCTGCCAGGTAAGTGCCGCTGACTCCTGACAGACCCGACCGACGGACACTGACAGTGACAGACCCGACCGACGGACACAGACAGTGACAGTGACAAATCCGATTCCGGTATTCGATAAGACGAAAATATCGAAACGAATTATCGAAAGGCCGATAGAGCTAATATCGGCCGATAGCCGATATTTACATTATCGTATCGCTCAACACTAGTCTTCACCACTTATGGCAGACTGAAATAGCATGAGAGGCATCACCACAGTACAGTCATGGCCAAAAGTTTTGAGAATGACACAAATATTATATTTTCACATGATCTGCTGCCCTCTGGTTTTTATGTGTGTTTGACAGATGTTTTTATAACAGACAGAAATATAATAATTGCAAACATATGAGTAACAAAAGCTTATATTGACAGTTAGCATGAGTTAATGCAGCAAGTCAATATTTGCAGTGTTGACCCTTCTTCTTCAGGACCTCTGCAATTCTCCCTGGCATGCTCTCAATCAACTTCTGGACCAAATCCTGACTGATAGCAGTCCATTCTTGCACAATCAATGCTTTCATTTTGTCAGAATTTTTAGGCTTTTGTTTGTCCACCCGTCTCTTGATGATTGACCACAAGTTCTCAATGGGATTAAGATCTGGGGAGTTTCCAGGCCACGGACCCAAAATCTCTATGTTTTGTTCCCTGAGCCATTTAGTTATCACCTTTGCTTTATGGCAAGGTGCTCCATCATGCTGGAAAAGGCATTGTTGATCTCCAAACTGCTCTTAGAGGGTTGGGAGAAGTTGCTCTTGGAGGACATTCTGGTACCATTCTTTATTCATGGCTGTGTTTTTAGGCAAGACTGTGAGAGAGCCGATTCCCTTGGCTGAGAAGCAACCCCACACATGAATGGTTTCAGGACGCTTAACAGTTGGCATGAGACAAGACTGGTGGTAGCGCTCACCTTGTCTTCTCCGAATGAGGCGTTTTCCTGATGTCCCAAACAATCGAAAAAGGGATTCATCAGAGAAAATAACTTTACCCCAGTCCTCAGCAGTACACTGCCTGTACCTTTTGCAGAATATCTGTCTGTCCATGATGTTTTTTCTGGAGAGAAGTGGCTTTTTTGCTGCCCTCCTTGAGACCAGGCCTTGCTCCAAGAGTCTCCGCCTCACAGTGCATGCAGATGCACTCACACCTGCCTGCTGCCATTCCTGAGCAAGCTCTGCACTGCTGGTAGTCCGATCCCGCAGCTAAAACACTTTTAAGAGACGGTCCTGGCGCTTGTTGGGTCTTTCTTGGGCGCCCTGAAGCCTTTTTGGCAACAATGGAACCTCTCTCTTTGAAGTTCTTGATGATGCGATAGATTGTTGACTGAGGTGCAATCTTTCTAGCTGCGATACTCTTCCCTGTTAGGCCATTTTTGTGCATTGCAATGATGACTGCACGTGTTTCTTTAGAGATAACCATGGTTAACTGAAGAGAAACTATGATGCCAAGCACCAGCCTCCTTTTAAAGTGTCCAGTGGTGTCATTCTTACTTAATCATGACAGATTGATCTCCAGCCATGTCCTCATCAACACCCACACCTGTGTTAATGGAGCAATCACTGAAAAGAGGTTAGCTGGTCCTTTTAAGGCAGGGCTGCAATGATGTTGAAATGTGTTTTGGGGGATAAAGTTCATTTTCTAGCCAAATATTGACTTTGCAAGTAACTGCTGTTAAGCTGATCACTCTTTATAACATTCTGGAGTATATGCAAATTGCCATTAGAAAAAGTGAAGCAGTAGACTTTGTAAAAATTAATATTTGTGTCATTCTCAAAACTTTTGGCCATGACTGTAGAAACATAACTAGAGTTGAGCGATACTTTCCGATATCCAAAAGTATCTGAATCGGAATGATATCGCCGATACCCAAAAAATATCGGCGATACCCGATACCGATACCGGAAATCCAATGTAAGTCTATGGGAACAAAATATCGGAATTAAAAAAAAAAACATTCTTGCCTTGTTGGTTAATTGTACATGAAGGAAAACAACAAAGAGTAATGTAGAATGTATTGGGGAAGGTTGAGGAGACATTAAAGGCATAGATGTTTAACCCAATCAAATGGAATAGCATAAAATATTTTTTTTTTAAAGATGTTCGGATTGACGAAGAAATTGACAATGTTGTTAACTTTTTTCTATTTTGGCAAATATGTATATTTCACAACTTCCATGCTCTTCACCTTTTTAACTTTTTACACTCTTTCTCCTTCATAATCTTCAGCAGCATCATCTTTTTCATCAAATTATTCTTCATCTTCACCTTCTTTATCTTCTTCTTAAACTTCTTGCTATTCATCTTTTTGTTAACATTACTCATATTCTTCTTATTAAACTATTATTCTTATTCATATTCTACTTCATCTTCTTCATCATATTCTTATTTTGGACAGAGATTCCTGTACTTGTAATCTGTCAAAGTATGAATTTTTCATCCTTCCGTTCTTGCTGTCACAAAAGATTTAAATTACAACAGTATTTGTCCGTGTTCAGTTTAGCCTGCAGCAGCAGGCATTTTCCAGGGGCACCACGAGGAGGAACGGACTCACCCCCATACACTGCTTAGTCTTCTTCTGCTTATAATTTAGAGAATATATTTTGCTCTTCATTTTGGTCTTATACTTCATGTTCTTCTGCTTTTTGATCTTCTGCTTATTGTTCTTAAGTCTCTTGTTCTGTATCTTGTAGTTTGTCTTAACCTTCTTAGTCCTGTTGGTAATCTTTTATTTCTTCTTTGTGATGGTGTTTAGGCTGGTTGGCTTGATGCTCGTCGTCCTTGTGGTGGTCATCTTCTTCGGGGTGGTCATCAGGGTCGTCGTCTTCATTGTTGGAGATCCAGAGTGATTTCCCCAAAAAACATTGAAAAAAATCTTCAATTTGTAAATGTAGCACAAGGTACAAGAGCCAATGCAAGTAACGAGGACCAGCTGACTGTGCTGGAACCCGGAGGGGCAGCAGAAGGAAAAGAGCCAATGGCACAACCGATGACCAGCTGACGTTACTTAGTGATCGGACCCAAAGAGTGGTTGTAAATGGCTGCACATCCAGTTGGAAGAATGTCTCAAGTGGGGTACCACAAGGCTCTGTTTTGGGCCCTGTATTGTTCAACATCTTTATCAATGATTTAGATGAAGGAATTGAGGGTAAACTGATCAAATTTGCTGATGACACAAAGCTAGGAGGGGTAGCTAATACTAGAGAAGAGAGAGAGAGGATTCAAAAAGATATACATAAACTGGAGCAGTGGGCAGCAACTAACAGAATGGATTTTAACAGGGAAAAATGCAAAGTACTACATCTGGGCAATAAAAATGAAAAAAGCATATACAAAATGGGAGGAATAGGGCTAAGTAACAGCACATGTGAAAAAGACTTGGGTATACTAATTGATCACAGACTTAACATGAGTCAACAGTGTGATGCAGCAGCAAAAAAGGCAAATGCAATTCTAGGATGTATCAACAGAAGCATACAGTCTAGATCACGTGAGGTCATTATTGCCCTCTACTCCTCTTTGGTCAGACCTCATCTGGAATACTGTGTCCAGTTTTGGGCACCACATTTTAAAAAAGACATCAACAAACTGGAGCAAGTTCAGAGAAGAGCCACCAGAATGGTGACCGGTCTGCAAACCATGTCCTATGAGGAACGGTTGCAGGATTTGGGAATGTTTAGCTTGAAAAAAAGAAGACTGAGAGGAGACTTAATAGCTGTATACAAATATCTCAAGGGCTGTCACATTGTAGAAGGATCATCTTTATTCTCATTTGCGCAAGGAAAGACTAGAAGCAATGGGATGAAACTGAATGGGAGGAGACACAGATTAGATATTAGAAAAAACTTTTTGACAGTTAGGGTGATCAATGAGTGGAACAGGCTGCCACAAGAGGTGGTGAGTTCTCCTTCAATGGAAGTCTTCAAACAGAGGCTGGATAGTCATCTGTCTGGGATGATTTAGAGAATCCTGCTTTGAGCAGGGGGTTGGACCAGATGACCCAGGAGGTCCCTTCCAACTCTACCATTCTATGATTCTATGATTCTATGATACTGGGACACGGTTACTAAGCAGGAGGTACCTGTGCTCCAAAGCACTACCAAGGACCAGCAGACGTTGCTGGAACTCGGATACCGAGATGGAGGCACCTAGGCCAAAGGCACTGCGGAGAACCAGCTGACGGTACTAGAACCCGGACGGGTAGCAGAAGGTACAAGAGCCAATGCAAGTGACGAGGACCAGCTGACTGTGCTGGAACCCAGAGGGGCAGCAGAAGGAGAAGAGCCAATGGCACAACCGAGGACCAGCTGACGTTACTGGGACACGGTTACTAAGCAGGAGGTACCTGTGCTCCAAAGCACTACCAAGGACCAGCAGACGTTGCTGGAACTCGGATACCGAGATGGAGGCACCTAGGCCAAAGGCACTGCGGAGATCCAGCTGACGGTACTGGCAAGGGTAGCAGAAGGTACCCGGGACGGGTAGGTAAGGTACCGGGAAGGTACCCGGACGGGTAGCAGAAGGTACCCATGGAAATTTAAGTTGACAGGCCGCAAGCCGGCCGCAGTTACCGAATCCCACAGTACTACAGTGGGTGGTTGTCCTATTATCACAACGGAAACAGCCTTTATTTGCATATCCCGCAGCACACATAGGAAGCACCTAAACTCCAGGCACCATAGAGTCGGCTAACCCGACCGCAACACGACAGGACAACTTATCGGAGGCTAAGTGACGTTTACACTGACAGGAAACAGATGGCATGCTGTAACCAGTCTGGGCAGGAGTGAGTACCCGTGCCAATGACACTTCCGAGCAACAACTGTCGGTGTTGGAGCCCAGGGATGAGAAGAGAACCGGTTGGAGGCAGCAGGACTTTTTGCCGTTCACACAGCAGGGGAACAGCTGACATTACTGAACCCCAGTAACACAGGAGCAAGTGTTGACTGTGATAACAGCACTTCTGAGCAACAACTGGTGGTGTTGTAGCCCAGGAATGAGAAGAGAACATGGTGGAGGCAGCAGGACTTTTTTCCGTACACACAGCAGGGGAACAGCTGACATTACTGAACCCCAGTAACACAGGAGCAAGTGTAGACTGTGCTAACAGCACTTCCGAGCAACAACTGGCGGTGTTGTAGCCCAGGGATGAGAAGAGAACATGGTGGAGGCAGCAGGACTTTTTGCCGTTCACACAGCAGGGGAACAGCTGACATTACTGAACCCCAGTAACACAGGAGCAAGTGTAGACTGTGCTAACAGCACTTCCGAGCAACAACTGGCGGTGTTGTAGCCCAGGGATGAGAAGAGAACATGGTGGAGGCAGCAGGACTTTTTGCCGTTCACACAGCAGGGGAACAGCTGACATTACTGAACCCCAGTAACACAGGAGCAAGTGTTGACTGTGCTAACAGCACTTCCGAGCAACAACTGGCGGTGTTGTAGCCCAGGAATGAGAAGAGAACATGGTGGAGGCAGCAGGACTTTTTGCCGTTCACACAGCAGGGGAACAGCTGACATTACTGAACCCCAGTAACACAGGAGCAAGTGTTGACTGTGCTAACAGCACTTCCGAGCAACAACTGGCGGTGTTGTAGCCCAGGAATGAGAAGAGAACATGGTGGAGGCAGCAGGACTTTTTGCCGTACACACAGCAGGGGAACAGCTGACATTACTGAACCCCAGTAACACAGGAGCAAGTGTAGACTGTGCTAACAGCACTTCCGAGCAACAACTGGCGGTGTTGTAGCCCAGGGATGAGAAGAGAACATGGTGGAGGCAGCAGGACTTTTTGCCGTACACACAGCAGGGGAACAGCTGACATTACTGAACCCCAGTAACACAGGAGCAAGTGTAGACTGTGCTAACAGCACTTCCGAGCAACAACTGGCGGTGTTGTAGCCCAGGAATGAGAAGAGAACATGGTGGAGGCAGCAGGACTTTTTGCCGTACACACAGCAGGGGAACAGCTGACATTACTGAACCCCAGTAACACAGGAGCAAGTGTAGACTGTGCTAACAGCACTTCCAAGCAACAACTGGCGGTGTTGTAGCCCAGGGATGAGAAGAGAACATGGTGGAGGCAGCAGGACTTTTTGCCGTTCACACAGCAGGGGAACAACTGACATTACTGAACCCCAGTAACACAGGAGCAAGTGTTGACTGTGCTAACAGCACTTCCGAGCAACAACTGGCGGTGTTGTAGCCCAGGGATGAGAAGAGAACATGGTGGAGGCGGCAGGACTTTTTGCCGTTCACACAGCAGGGGAACATCTGACATTACTGAACCCCAGTAACACAGGAGCAAGTGTAGACTGTGCTAACAGCACTTCCGAGCAACAACTGGCAGTGTTGGAGCCCAGGGTCAAGGAGGATGTTTAACCCCTCTCTGACATTAGACGTACTATCCCGTCCATAAAACCCGTGCCATTCTGACCATGGACGGGATAGTACGACATAGGCGATTAGCTGCGCTCCCGGAGGGAGCGCAGCTAATCGCCGCCGGGTGTCAGCTGATTATCACAGCTGACACCCGTGACTGTGTGTCAGGAGCGGTCACGGACCGCTCCCGGCACATTAACCCCTTGCACACCGCGATCAAACATGATCGCGGTGTACTGGGGGCACAGGGGAGGATCGCGCAGGCAGGGGGCTCCCTGCGCGCCCCCCTGAGACCCTCAGACCAGCGCGATGTGATCGCGCTGCTCTGAGGGCTTCCTCCCTCCCAGGACCCGGATCCAAGATGGCGCTGGGGTCCTGGAGGGAGGCGGCTTCCTCAGTGCCTGCCGAGAGCAGGCATGAGGAAGCGTCCTGCACTGCCTGTCACATCGCTGGTGTGACAGAGTGCTGTGCACACTGTCACACCAGCGATCTGATGAAATACAGTGATGTCCCACCCTGGGACAAAGTAAAAAAGTAAAAAAAAGTAAAAATAAACATGTGTAAAAAAAAATCCAAAAAAAAAAAAAAATATTCCCCAATAAATTCATTACTTATTGTAAATAAAAAAAATAAAACAATAAAAGTACACATATATGGTATCGCCGCGTCCGTAACGACCCCCCTATAAAACTGTCCCACTAGTTAACCCCTTTTGTGAACCCCTTAAAAAATAAAAAATAAAAACGAAGCAAAAAATCAATGCTTTATCATCATACCGCTGAACAAAAAGTGGAATAACACGCGATCAAAAAGACGGATATAAATAAGCATGGTACCGCTGAAAACGTCATCTTGTCCCGCAAAAAATCAGCTGTCACACAGCATCATCAGCAAAAAAATAAAAAAGTTATAGCTCGCAGAATAAAGCGATGCAAAAATAATTATTTTTTATATAAAATAGTTTTTATTCTATAAAAGCGCCAAAACATAAAAAAATTATATAAATGAGGTATTGCCGTAATCGTACTGACCCGAAAATAAAACTGCTTTATCGATTTTACCACACGCGGAACAATAAAAACGCCTCACCCAAAAGAAATTCATGAATTGCTGATTTTTGTTCATTCTAACCTCCCAAAAATCGAAATAAAAAGCGATCAAAAAATGTCACGTGCTCAAAAATGGTACCAATAAAAGCGTCACCTCGTCCCGCAAAAATTAAGACCTCACATGACATTGTGGGCCAAAATATGCAAAAATTATAGCTCTCAAAATGTGGCGATGCAAAAAACTACTTTTTGCAATAAAAAGCGTCTTTTAGCGTGACAGCTGCCAATCATAAAAACCGCTGTAAATAGTAAATCAAACCCCCTTTATCACCCCCTTAGTTAGGGAAAAATAATAAAATAAAAAAAATGTATTTATTTCCATTTTCCCATTAGGGTTAGGGTTAGGGTTTCGGCTAAAGTTAGGGTTAGGGTTGGCGCTAAAGTTAGGATTAGGGTTAGAGTTAGGATTAGGGTTAGGGTTGGGATTAGGGTTGGGACTAGGGTTAGGGGTGTGTTGGGGTTAGGGTTGGAGTTAGAATTGGGGGGTTTCCGCTGTTTAGGCACATCAGGGGCTCTCTAAATGTGACATGACGTCTGATCTCCATTCCAGCCAATTCTGCGTTGAAAAAGTCAAACGGTGTTCCTTCACTTCTGAGCTCTGCCATGCGTCCAAACAGTAGTTTATCCCCACATATGGGGTATCAGCGTACTCTGGACCCCAAGAGTTATTGTGAAATTTGTCCTATTTCTTCTGTTACCCTTGGGAAAATAAAAAACTGGGGGCGAAAATATTATTTTTGTAAAAAAAATAAGATTTTTTTTTTTTTACGGCTGTACATTATAAACTTCTGTAGTAAAACAATAGTGACACTGGCAGAATACATAAATGGCAGATGGAAAAATGAAAAACAAAGTATAACCTATGTTGAATGCCAATACATGAATGCCAAATGGACTATAAGAGACCAACTGCTGAATAGAATATACAAAACAAACAAAGACACGCACTGCAGTCAATAGGTCAATGAAAAATAATTATAAATTTATTGTATAAATTATTAAAAATAGACACAATGAAATGGAACCATATGGGACAAATGGCATCACAATGTGCGCATGATGAATGGGCTATCAAGACAGCAAGGCACCGCACATGTATATATGTGATAATACAATAGAAAAGAACCAAAACAAAGGATAGTACCTTTGTCTTATGTCCATACTCTGAATAGTTAATGTATCAACTGATCTAACTAGCACATGCTATAATATATAGAGACAAATGTCACATTAACATTAACATCAGAGCAGAAAATAACAATAGATGGCATATAATTACCAGCGTTAGTATAGTCGATGCAGATGCCTATCGCCCGACAGCCCTCCCCGACGCGCGTTTCGGAGTGACAGCGCACTCCTTCCTTCATTGTGTCTATTTTTAATAATTTATACAATAAATTTATAATTATTTTTCATTGACCTATTGATTATAAACTTCTGTGAAGCACTTGGGGCTTCATAGCGCTCACCACACATCTAAATAAGTTCCTTGTGGGGTCTATTTTCCAAAATGGGGTCACTTGTTGGGGATTTCCACTGTTTAGGCGCATCAGGGGCTCTCCAAATGCGACATGACGCCCCCAGACCATTCCATCAAAGTCTGCAATCCAAAACGTCACTACTTCCCTTTCCGAGCCCTGACATGCGCCCATACAGTAGTTTTCTCCCACATATTGGGTATCAGCGTACTCAGGACAAATTGGACAACAACTTTTGGGGTCCAATTTCTCCTGTTGCCCTTGTGAAAATAAAATATTGGGGGCGAAAAAATCATTTTTGTAAAAAAAAAAAGGATTTTTTATTTTTACGGCTGTGCGTTATAAACTTCTGTGAAGCACTTCGGGGTTCAAAGTGCTCACCACACATCTAGGTAAGTTCCTTGTGAGGTCTATTTTCCAAAATGGGGTCACTTGTGGGGGGTTTCCACTGTTTAGGCGCATCAGGGCTCTCCAAATGCGACATGACGCCCCAGACCATTCCATCAAAGTCTGCAATCCAAAACGTCACTACTTCCCTTTCCGAGCCCTGACATGCGCCCATACAGTAGTTTTCTCCCACATATTGGGTATCAGCGTACTCAGGACAAATTGGACAACAACTTTTGGGGTCCAATTTCTCCTGTTACCCTTGTGAAAATAAAATATTGGGGGCGAAAAAATCATTTTTGTAAAAAAAAAAAGGATTTTTTATTTTTACGGCTGTGCGTTATAAACTTCTGTGAAGCACTTCGGGGTTCAAAGTGCTCACCACACATCTAGATAAGTTCCTTGTGGGGTCTATTTTCCAAAATGGGTCACTTGTGGGGGGTTTCCACTGTTTAGGCGTATCAGGGGCTCTCCAAATGCGACATGACGCCCCCAGACCATTCCATCAAAGTCTGCAATCCAAAACGTCACTACTTCCCTTCCGAGCCCTGACGTGCACCCATACAGTAGTTTTCTCCTACATATTGGGTATCAGCGTACTCAGGACAAATTGGACAACAACTTTTGGGTTCCAATTTCTTCTGTTACCCTTGTGAAAATAAAATATTGGGGGCGAAAAAATCATTTTTGTAAAAAAAAAAAAGGATTTTTTATTTTAAGGCTGTACGTTATAAACTTTAGTGAAACACCTGGGGTTCAAAGTTCTCACCACACATCTAGATAAGTTCCTTGAGGGGTCTAGTTTCCAAAATGGTGTCATTTGTGGGGGGTTTCCACTGTTTAGGCAGATCAGGAGCTCTCCAAACACGACATGGCGTCCAGCCAATTCTGCGTTGAAAAAGTGAGATGGCGCTCCTTCCCTTCCAAACTCTGCCATGCACCCAAACAGTGGTATACCCCCACATATGGGGTATCAGTGTACTCAGGACAAATTGCACAATAACTTTTGGAGTCTTGTTACCCTTGGAAAAATAAAAATTCGGGTGAAAAGATCATTTTTGTGGAAAAAATATGATTTTTAAATTTTACGGCTCTACGTTATAAACTTGTGTGAAGCACTTGAGGGTTCAAATTGCTCACCAAAGATCTAGATAAGTTCCTTAGGGGTCTAGTTTCCCAAATGGGGTCATTTGTGGGGGGTTTCCACTGTTTAGGCACATCAGGGGCTCTCCAAATGCAACATGGCATCCAATCTCAATTCCAGCCAATTTTGGTTGGAAAAAGTCAAATGGTGCTCCTTCCCTTCCGAGCTCTGCCGTGCGCCCAAACAGTGGTTCCCCCCCACATATGGGGCATCAGCGTACTCAGGACAAATTGGACAACAACTTATGTGGTCCAATTTCTCCTGATACCCTTGGGAAAATAAAAAATTAGTTACTAAAAGATAATTTTTGTGGGAAAAAAATAGGATTTTTTATTTTCATGCCCGGGCATTATAAACTTGTGTGAAGCACTTGGGGGTTCAAAATGCTCACCAAAGATCTAGATAAGTTCCTTAGGGGGTCTAGTTTCCAAAATGGGGTCACTTGTGGGGGATTTCCACTGTTTAGGCTCATCTGGGGCACTGCAAACGGAACATGACCCCCATCAACGTCTGCATTCCAAAACGTTACTACTTCCTTTCCAAGCCCTGCCGTGCGCCCAAACAGTTTTCCACCCCCACATATGGGGTATCAGCGTACTCAGGACAAATTGGACAACAACTTTTGTGGTCCAATTTCCTTGGGAAAATTCAAAAATTTAGGACTAAAAAATCATTTTTGTGGAATTTTTTTTTTTTTTTTTCACACCCAGGCATTATAAACTTTGTGAAACACTTGGGGGTTCAAAGTGCTCACAACAGATCTAGATAAGTACCTTAGGGGGTCTAGTTTCCAAAATGGTGTCACTTGTGGGGGGTTTCCACTGTTTAGGCGCATCAGAGGTTCTCCAAGCGCGACATGGCGTCCAATCTCAACTCCAGCCAATTTTAGTTTGAAAAAGTCAAACGGCGCTCCTTCCCTTACGAGCTCTGCCGTGTGCCCAAACAGTGGTTTTCCCCCACATATGGGGTATTGGCGTACTCAGGAGAAATTGCATAACAACCTTATCTGTCCATTTTCTCCTTTTACCCTTGTGAAAATAAAAAAAAAGTTTGTAAAAGATCATTTTTGTGGCTAAAAAGTTAAATATTCATTTTTTCCTTCCACGTTGCTTTAGTTCCTGTGAAGCACCTGAAGGGTTAATAAACTTCTTGAATGTGGTTTTGAGTACCTTGAGGGGTGCAGTTTTTAGAATGGTGTCACTTTTGGGTATTTTCTGTCATGTAGACCCCTCAAAGTGACTTCAAATGTGAGGTGGTCCCTAAAAAAAATGGCTTTGTAAATTTTGTTGTAAAAATGAGAAATCGCTGGTCAACTTTTAACCCTTATAACTTCCTAACAAAAAAAAATTTTGATTCCAAAATTGTGCTGATGTAAAGTAGACATGTGGGAAATGTTATTTCTTAACTATTTTGTGTTACATATTTCTCTGTTTTAAGGGAATAAAAATTCAAAGTTTGAAAATTGCTAAATTTTCAAAATTTTCGCCATATTTGCGTATTTTTCAAAAATAAACGCAAGTTATATGGAAGAAATTTTACCACTAACATGAAGTACAATATGTCACGAGAAAACAATCTCAGAATCGCGAAGATCCGTTGAAGCGTTCCGGAGTTATAACCTCATAAAGAGACAGTGGTCAGAATTGTAAAAATTGTCCCGGTCATTAACGTGCAAACCACCTTGGGGGTGAAGGGGTTAAATACTATATCAAGTATTTTCCTTGTTACGTGTCAATTAAAAATGTCTATACTCCAAACAAGAGAAATATAACTTTAGTACCATAAGATGATGATTTTACTTAAAAAAATATATGTAAATTAATAATTTACAAACATAAACGCATACATTAACATGTTGAAAAGCAATGCAAACCACAATTAAAATAGGTTAAATAATCTGCTATACGGTTTAAAATAAAAGCATACAAGTACATATCAGAATCCATTAATGATGGCTAAGTAACAGTATGTACACCATTTTTATTGTGTAGACAATGAATGGCTGACTTAAAAACATAATCAGCATTACAAGTTATCTTTGACATTCATAAAACTTTACATTTGGTGAATAATATCACTAAAATTTTTTAAAAAATATCTAAAATTTCCATCATGTAATACTGATAATATGTGCCAATCATTTATATTAACAAACAAAAAATTTAAAAAGTGCATAGTGCAGAGTGAAAACAGATATTTATGCCTGACTGTGGACTTGCAAGCATGACAACGGATAGATAAGGTATATATAGATGAGACTGCATAGCCACAGATGGTGAATGGCGATGTAATACTGTACCTCAATAAAGTGTGCGTTACTACTACATCCTTTTTTTTATATAGCTTTATAAAAGGTTACGTGCATGTATGGTTGCGCCTTTGTTTGGACGCACAGACTGGCTTCCTGCTGTGACGCGTTGGGTATTGGAGCGTCTGTACGTCTTATGACGCAGACTAACATTCACGGTGCGCATCGTTCATCATCGCAAGCGTACCGACAACACAAAGGCGTTGTCATGACTGCTTTACTCAGTAAACATGCACCTATGATGAAACATACACGCATGTGCCCTATTACATAACAAGCTACAAGAAAAATGAGTGTGAGGTGTGACACAGCTGTTTTGTTAAGGTACAGTATTATATCGACATTGTACAGGTGTCGCTATTCAGTCTGATAAATAGATATCATTCACCTATTCTATCAGTTGTCGTTCTTTCAGCACCACTTACAGGTAGATATTTTGCTATTGTGACTATGCACTATTGACTTTACCAAGGTAATGCATGATTTTTGTTAGCGATTATCATGTTTACATGAAGGACCTTTATGATATGGGCTGTTAACTTTCTAATTAAATATGTATTTTTTAAAATGACTCAAATATAAGTAATGTTGAAGAGGACTATTCCTACATGCATTGTTTGCACAATATTACAGGTGTACATCATGTCCCTTAATCAACATTGGATTATTATATTTACTTGTATGCTTTTATTTAAAAGGCAAGAACACTGAAGTATAACCTTCGCACTGCAGCAGTTGTTAAAGTTCAACCCACATTATACACTTACAACATTGCAGCATTTGAGTCATGATGTGAGTTGGATTTGTCTAAGCTATGGAGTGACAAGGTTGAGCATCAGTATCCTATAGCATAAGTAGGCTTTTGTGTTTGCATTTGTTTTCGACATGTGCATATCTGTAATAATATGTCACAATTATTTTGTTACAGATTTGTGACAAAGACTAATCATTTTATGGTTTTAAAGTTGACGTTTCAAATGTTTACAGCTTACAAATCAGGGTGTAGCCTCATATCTATGTGTAGCACTAGACACTTTGACATGTCATGTTTTTTTAACCATGATTAGGTAGCTAGCAGTAATTTTTGCCGGACACACAGCAGGGGAACAGCAGGCGTTACTGAACCCCACAAACACATCAGCGATTGTTTTCATCTGTGCATCTAACACTTCTGAGCAGCAACTGGCGGTGTTGAAGCCCAGGGTCAAGGAGGGTGTAGGCAGAGGCCTAGTATGAGATGTTTGAAGTTGAAGTTGTAGTTAGCAGCAGTAATTTTTGCCAGACACACAGCAGGGGAACAGCAGGCGTTACTGAACCCCACAAACACATCAGCGATTGTTTTCATCTGTGCATCTAACACTTCTGAGCAGCAACTGGCGGTGTTGAAGCCCAGGGTCAAGGAGGGTGTAGGCAGAGGCCTAGTATGAGATGTTTGAAGTTGAAGTTGTAGTTAGCAGCAGTAAATTTTGCCAGACACACAGCAGGGGAACAGCAGGCGTTACTGAACCCACAAACACATCAGTGATTGTTTTCATCTGTGCATCTAACACTTCTGAGCAGCAACTGGCAGTGTTGAAGCCCAGGGTCAAGGAGGGTGTAGGCAGAGGCCTAGTATGAGATGTTTGAAGTTGAAGTTGTAGTTAGCAGCAGTAATTTTTGCCAGACACACAGCAGGGGAACAGCAGGCGTTACTGAACCCCACAAACACATCAGCGATTGTTTTCATCTGTGCATCTAACACTTCTGAGCAGCAACTGGCGGTGTTGAAGCCCAGGGTCAAGGAGGGTGTAGGCATAAAATATTGAGTTATTGCCTTGTTACGTGGCCATTGCAAATGTATGTACTTCAAACAAGAATAAATGAAGTTTTACTAGGACAATAAAATGATGAATTTCAATTCCAAGAATAGAAAAATATTTATACTTGAGAGTCCGCTGTGGTTGATACCGTTTAATGGCTAACTGAAAATATGGTAACAAATTCCAAGCTTTCCAGACTACTCAGGTCTCTTCATCAGGCTAAGACTAAAACAAAAAATGAAGAATCACATTTTTCTACACACAACAGGACACAGGAATAGGTAAGACAAGTGAGGGAGGGACAAGTGAGGGGAGACCGGCCAAAAAATGAGAACAAGGATGAATTATCAGCGCGACACAATAAGAGAAAAAATAATGGATTTACCTGTGGCAAAACACTTTTGTATGCCCGGTCATAGCATGATGGATATGGAATTACTGGTATTAAAATATTACTTCAAATATGAGAAAGATACAAAGGTTTCAGAATATAAGCTCATCATGACATTTGACACTGTTAGTGATGGAATGAATAGATCACACGGATTTATGTCATTCTATATCAATTAAGGAATCTGCGTCTCTGCCCTTCCAGGGGCATGAAAACACAAAACCAGACCCCAATCAGAGGGCAATAAAACTTTCTATCGTTATCTAGGAACTGTTCCAATATTTATGTTCATCCCTCTGTGATAATGACAGTTCTGCTACACGTCACTTACTTGTCTTACCTATTGCACTATTCCTGTGTCCTGTTGTGTATAGAAATATGTGATGCTTCATTTTTTGTTTTAGTCTTTGCCTGATGAAGAGACGTGAGTAGCCTCGAAAGCTTGCAATTTGTTACCATCTTTTCAGTTATTCATTCAAAGGTATCAACCACTGCGGACTCTCAAGACTAAATATTTATCTATCTACTGGCTAACACGGTACAAAGATACACGTTTCCTAACTTCAAGAATAAAAATAAAGACACTGCAAATATAAACGCATATATGCACATGCCAACAAGAAATGGAACAACACACCACCCAAAAAATTGGTTACAAAATATAGTGTTGTAAATTTAAGAATAAAAGTCCATTTTTGTATTTATGAATAATGCTTAAGGAACGCTATGTTAAACCATAACATAGTGAAGACAATGGATTTTGTAATAGTCACTCATCATCATCATCATTGCAATTTAGATGTGACAGTCACAGACATTTCAATTATTTAAGTTAATAAAATAGTTACTTTGTACACCATGTAGACATGTCCAGCATGGACTCATCAATGTGATGACACAATAATGTACGATAAAAAATAACCATTTAAAAAAACATAATGCATTGTCACAATTTAAGTGTGTGCCTGCAAGTGTAGGTGAAACAAAGGCTACGGATAGCAAAGGTATATTCTATGTCTGTATCAGACAGTGGACAGCCTCTGATGGGTAATGGCGATGTTATACTGTACGTCAATAAAGTCTGCGGCTCCAATCATGCATTTTTTGCTTGTACAGTGTTGAAGAGGGTAAAAGCATGTCTGGTTGCGCAAGGCTTTATCCGTCAACACTACCTTCCTACTGTCACGCGTAGGGTAGGGTAGCGTGTGTCAATTAGATGACTCTATAAAATGTGACGTTACGCAGCGTTATTGCGCCCTAGGGACGCAAAAAATACGACAGCAGTAATCATTTACTGTCTAATACTCCACCTATGACCAACAAAAAAAGACCATTCCCTCTTTAACAATCTACAAGACTAACAAGCATAATGGTTGACGCTGACTTTATTGAGGTACAGTATTACATAGACATTGTCCATGAGTAACTATGCACTGTGATACCTATATACCATTATTAATTTATATCTGTTGTGGTTGTTTCAACAGCACTTGCAGGTATAACTACCTATTGTCAGTATGCATGATGCACTTTCTAGATGTAATAATTTATTATTGCACATTATTACCAGGTTTAGATGCTGGCCATTTCATATATGGTGTGTGAAGTTACAGTTGGCATCAGTATGTGTATTTTATAATGTCTGTCATAAATAAAACTCGTGATGATGATGATGAGGATTTATGATTCGTACATCCATTGACTGCATTATCTTACAGGTACAGATAAAGTTCCTTAAAAAGCATTAATTGATAAGTATGAAATGTACTTTTATGCATTAATTTCAAAAAGTGAAGACTATGTTTTAGTTTTTGTTACCATTTGTAATAGACATGTGCAGATATGCGCTGTGATGACAAATTATTATTTGTCCATATTTGTCATAAAAATTTATCATTCTAGGCCTGGAAAACTTCACAATTTCCTGTTTTAAGCATAACAATCAGGGTGACGGCTCTTCCCTATTTGGAGCATGTTCGACATGGGTTTTTCTGTGCATGTGTAGGGAACAGGAGACTTCTTGCCGGACACACAGCAGGGGAACAGCTGGCGTTACTGAACCCCACTAACACTATAGCTTGTGTATTGGTCTGTGGACACGACACTTCTGAGCAGCAACTGGCAGTGTTGTAGCCCAGGGAGTAGAGTTCAGGTGGTAGAAAGATGAACATAACAGGAGACATGGATAACGTTGCGAACCAGTTATTTAATCTGAAAACGGACAGACAAATTCTGGCGAGATCCATGCCTTGTTCATTTTCAGAAAAGTAAGCCGGTCTACATTATTGGAGGATAGTCGCATGCAACGGTCTGTTAGTACACCACCTGCAGCACTAAAGACGCGCTCCGATAATACACTGGCAGCAGGGCAAGCCAGCACCTCCAATGCATACTGGCTAAGCTCTGGCCATGTATTCAGCTTAGAGACCCAAAACTTGAATGGGGAAGAGCCATCTGGGAGTACACTGAGAGGGAAAGACATGTAGTCTGTCACCATCTTACGGAAACGTTGCCTCCTGCTGACTGGAGCCGTCTCGGATGGTGTAGACATTTGTGGCGCTGCCACAAAACTTCGCCACATTTGAACATACTGGTCTTGCCCTGTGCAGAGGCGCTGCTTGTGCTCCCTCTTGTTGCAGAGCTGTCTCCACTGCCTCGACGCACAGAGCTGCTTTGTAAAGCAGTAGCAGCAGCAGTGCTCTGGGCTGGAATGGAGAACATTATGGATTGCACCAGTGTGTCTTGGTACTCCCGCATTTTACGCTCCCGGTTCAACGGTGTGATGAGGCTTTGCAAGTTGTCCCGGTAGCGAGGGTCTAGGAGGGTGTACACCCAATAATCTGACGTGGTGAGAATGTGGGCGATGAGGCGGTCGTTTCTCAGGCACTGCAGCATGAAATCAACCATGTGCTGCAGACTCCCAACTGGCCAAGAAACGCTGTCCCCTGCAAGAGGCGTCATCTCTGCCTGCTCTGCATCACCCCACACTCGCTCTACATACTGACTAGAGCGTTGTGTACCTCCCTCTGGAGCGATGTCTTCCTCCTCCATTGACTCCTCCTCATCCTCCTCACAAAGTGAGCCCTGCCCAGCCCTTTGTGAGGAACCACGTTGCGCTGACTGTCCAGAAGGTGATGGAATTTGTGACTCCTCATCCTCCACCTCTTCCAAAACCTCATCCCTTAGTGCTTGCAGTGTTTTTTGAAGCAGGCAGATAAGGGGGACAGTCAGGCTGACTAGTGCATCATCTGCACTCGCCATCCGCGTTGACTCATCAAACGCACGCAAAACGTGGCAGATGTCCTTCATAGAGGCCCACTCAGTAGTGGTGAAGTGTGAACGGCGCAAATTGCGAGTTGATTGCGCCTGATGCAGCTGATACTCCATTACTGCTGGCTGCTGCTCACACAACCGCTCCAACATATGTAACATGGAATTCCACCTGGTGGGTACGTCACATATGATGCGATGTTCAGGAAGGCGAAATCTGCATTGCAGAGCTGCAATGCGCGATCTGGCCATGCTGGAACGTCGCAAGTGAGCGCACTCTAGGCGGACCTTGTGCAGCAGTGCATCAAGATCCGGATAGTCCCTCAAAAAACTCTGCACGACCAAGTTGAGCACATGTGCCAGACATGGTATGTGAGTGAGGTTGCCAAGGCCCAGAGCTGCCACCAGATTTCGGCCATTGTCACACACTACCAAGCCTGGCTGGAGATTCGCTGGCAAAAACCACACGTCGCTCTCCTGCTTGATGGCATTCCAGAGCTCCTGCACTGTGTGGCTTCGATTCCCCATGGAAATTAATTTCAGGACGGCCTGTTGACGTTTGGCCACGGCTGTGCTCATATCGGTCGCATCAGTTAAGCGTTCACGGGTCCATGTGGAGGTAGACCGTAACGGCTCCTGCAGCGATGATTCTGAGGAACTGGAGTAGGAGGAGGAGTCAATGTGGACAGACTTGATTCCTGCAATCCTTGGAGTTGGCAGAACACGTACAGCGCCACTCGCAAGATCTGTACCCGGCTCCACAACATTGACCCAATGGGCAGTGAGGGAAAGGTATCGTCCCTGGCCATGGGTACTGGTCCACGCATCGGTGGTCAGGTGGACCTTGCTACTGACGGCGTTTAGTAGCGCATGTTTAATTTTTCCCTCAACATGCTTTTGCAGACCAGGGACGGCTTGCCTGCTGAAATAAAATCGGCTGGGCACATTGTATTGTGGGACTGCTAATGCCATTAAGTTACGGAAACTGTCAGTCTCCACCATCCTGAATGACAGCATTTCAAGGGACAGGAGTTTTGCAATGCCAGCATTCAGAGCCTGTGCTCGTGGATGGTTTGCCGAGTATGGCCGTCTTTTATCCCATGCCTGTGCTACCGATGGCTGTTTTGTGGCCTGGGAGTGTGAGGATGACAGGGAACTTGCAGCTGTGGGTGGAATAACACTGGGTCTCTGGACAACAGTGACAGAGGTTCTTCCATGGCGATCCTGTGAGGAAGCCGAACCAGCTGTGTGTGAGCTGGAGGAAGAGGCTCCAACACGAGCTGAAGATGTAGGTGCTGCTGTAGGTTGGCCTACATCTCCAGTGTGTCTTTGTAACTCAACCACGTGCTTTGACCGCATGTTTCCACATATTTGTGGTATTAAGGTTACTGACACTTTTACCTCTTTTTACTTTTTGATTACACAGCTTGCATTTGACATAGCAAATATCATCTGCAAGTGTGTCAAAAAAGGACCACGCAGTGCAAGTCCTGGGAGCGCCCGTTTTGGCTGTTGGAAGAGAACTGCTACGAACGGGTGCCAAACTGGAGGCTACAGGCAACCGAGTCTGCAGCCTACCTCTCCCTACTGTTTGGACCGTTGGGGCAATCTCTTCCTCAGAGCTGCTACCACCACCTTCCTGTTCCTCAACGCCATGTTGGGTCTTGGACACAGCTGTTGCGCATCACTGCATACTGCCTCTTCTTCACATTCCAGAATGCTGCTTGGCTGGGCCCCTGTTTGCAAGCCAACAGATTCTGAGAACAGAAGCAGAGACTCAGCTGGCTCCAGTTCAGAACTCTCTGACTGCCTGGGCAATTTGGCAGGCGGTGAAGAGACAGATGGTTGTTCAACAGTGCTGTGGTCCTGAGAGGAGGTGGAAGCAATTGAAGTCGATGCATTGGCTGCCATCCAACCAACAACGGCTTCAATTTGTTCTTCCCGCAGCAGGGGGGTACGCTGAGCTCCTACAAAAGTGCGCATAAAGGAACGCTCACGGGGAAAACTGGTGGATGCTGTGTCACTGGGTGCGGCAGCAGCCACAGAATCCCACGTCCTCTCCCTGCTGAAACTCCACGGCCACGACCACGTGCCTTACTCCCTGCCTTCTTCATCTTGGTAGATTGATAAAGAAAGTCAGAAAAGTTATAAGGCCTAAGTGTGGTTATTCCTCAGAGACTGCAGTGAACACTGCAGACAACTGTTCAGTAGCTGTGAAAGGCCCCTTTGTGTACTTCTATAGTGTTTGCAACCAATGTATTGTATACGGATGGAAGCGCGTCATACTAATAGATTAGATTTTTTTCAAATATAATGGAGCAGCACCAATTAGAGAAAAATGTGAAGGATGAGGCAGTGACACACGCTCAGCAGACTACAACCAGCAGTGTTGAAGAACTAACTGGAGCGTAATCTGCACTCAAAAAATGAAAAGCTCACAGACTACAGTGAACACTGCAGACAACTGTTCAGTAGCTGTGAAAGGCCCCTTTGTGTACTTCTATAGTGTTTGCAACCAATGTATTGTATACGGATGGAAGCGCGTCACACTAATGGATTAGATTTTTTTCAAATATAATGGAGCAGCACCAATTAGAGAAAAATGTGAAGGATGAGGCAGTGACACACGCTCAGCAGACTACAACCAGCAGTCGTTGAAGAACTAACTGGAGCGTGATCTGCACTCAAAAAATCAAAACCTCACAGACTGCAGTGAACACTGAAACACAACTGTTCACTATCTGTGAAAGGCTCCTTTCTGTACTTCTATAGTGTTTGCAACCAATGTATTGTATACGGATGGAAGCGCGTCACACTAATAGATTCGATTTTTTTCAAATATAATGGAGCAGCACCAATTAGAGAAAAATGTGAAGGATGAGGCAGTGACACACGCTCAGCAGATTACAACCAGCAGTGGTTGAAGAACTAACTGGAGCGTGATCTGCACTCAAAAAATCAAAACCTCACAGACTGCAGTGAACACTGAAATATAACTGTTCACTATCTGTGATAGGCTCCTTTCTGTACTTCTATAGTGTTTGCAACCAATGTATTGTATACGGATGGAAGCGCGTCACACTAATAGATTAGATTTTTTTCAAATATAATGGAGCAGCACCAATTAGAGAAAAATGTGAAGGATGAGGCAGTGACACACGCTCAGCAGACTACAACCAGCAGAGGTTGAAGAACTAACTGGAGCGTGATCTGCACTCAAAAAATCAAAACCTCACAGACTGCAGTGAACACTGAAACACAACTGTTCACTATCTGTGAAAGGCTCCTTTCTGTACTTCTATAGTGTTTGCAACCAATGTATTGTATACGGATGGAAGCGCGTCACACTATAATTTCTATTGAATGGAGCAGCTAGAATTACACTAAAGAAAAAAAAAAAGAGTCTGTGAGTGACACGTGCAGATGCCTACAGACAGCGTTGGATGCAGAGCAAACTGCAGCGTCACCTGCACTCTCACACACACACACCTTGCACAGAGCTGTTAAAACAACACTGCAAGGCAAAAGGAAGCTTTACACAGCGGTCGGTAAACTAGCCTGCCTAAAGCAAAGTACACAAAATCGCAATCTCTAACTGTCCCTCAGAGTCAGCAGAGCAGCGTTCTGTCCCTAACTGAGTTCACAGCACAGTGACGCTAAAATGGCGGCGGCGCCTTTTATAGTGCATTCTGACATCATTTCAGCAGCCAATCACAGCCATGCCATTAGTTAAGATGACTGCAGCATTACAGGATGTGCCCACACTTCATAAGATTCCTCATTGACTGACTAAAATCACATTGCCTCTCAAAGAATTATGGGAACTTCCAATTCCGGTATACGATATTGGAAAAATATCGGAACTAAGTATCGGAATTCCGATACAGCGAATATCGGCCGATACCCGATACTTGCGGTATCGGAATGCTCAACACTAAACATAACCCATTGCGCTTTCGAAACTCATGACGCTGAGCCCCAGAAGTCACTCTATCACACTGCATGGGCTCAGAAGCTGGCTCACCAGGTAATACTATCTCATGCATACCTCTGCGCTCACGAAAACATCTGTCAATTTGAATAGCCAAAGACATAGAATCATTGAGACTTGAGGGAGCAGGGAATCCCACCATAACATCCTTTACATTCTCTGACAGCCCCTTCCGAAAAAGGGCTGCAAAACATCATCATTCCATTTGGTCAGGACTGACCACTTTCGGAATTTCTGACAGTACAACTCAGCGTCTTCAAGACCCTGATTTAATGCCAACAAGGTTTTTTCAGCTTGATCAGTGACATTAGGTTCATCGTACAACCACCCCAGAGCCAGAAAAAATATATATGTATAGATGGCCTAATAGAATGAGTACCACACACTGCTACTATGCCCAAAATTATTTTGCAGGCAAGATACAGCTAAAAATTCGTAGTTATTTAAACGCTGGTGGAGCTTTGTATAGATGGCCTAATAGAATGAGTACCACACACTGCTACTATGCCCAAAACTATAGTCCATGCAAGATGCAGCTAAAAATTCGTAATTATTTGAACGCTGGTGGAGCTTTGTATAGATGGCCTAATAGAATGAGTACCACACACTGCTACTATGCCCAAAATTATTGTCCATGCACGATGCAGCTAAACATTTGTAGTTATTTGAACGCTGGTGGAGCTTTGTATAGATGGCCTAATAGAATGAGTACCACACACTGCTACCATGCCCCAAATTATTTTCCAGTCAAGCTGCAGCTAAAAATTCGTAGTTATTTGAACGCTGATGGAGCTGGCAAAAAGTGTTATGAACTGCTGTAACCTAGCCCTCAAAAGGGCTGCAATTACAAACTAGCCCTACTCCCTAAACCTTTCAGTTTAACAGAAAATTTGATTGCAATGCACAGTGACAATATAGCGCTAACGCTGCAGCAGCAGCAGTGCCGTCTAACACTCAGCTGTAGCAGTGAGAAAATGGTGGCAACAGGGAAAATGGCTGGGTCTTATAGGGCCAGGACATGTGATATACACAGCCAATGACACATGCCCTTGCTTGTGTGAAAAAAACCCACTTCGCTCCCTGTGTGCGCTGCTGATTGGCTGACAGACTGCACCGCCCACTGGAAATGCGGGAAAGCGAAAAAAAATGGAGATCTTCATTATTTCTGCAGAGATCCATCCCATGCCCCTTCCCCCGCCCCACTGTACACTCAAACTGTGTATTAACAGTGATTATCAGCATTACTGTGTACAAATCCAGTGACGATTTAGGTTACACGAACAGTTATCGAACATAACCTCGAACAGACGGATTTTTTCCAAATCGTTTGGGTTCGTCAAGCAGCTCGAACACTGCCCAAAACAGCTTGAATTTGAGATTGGCGAACAGTTCGATTCGAACACCGCTCATCTCTACTTGTGATCCTGCTTTTATGATGGCCATGTTACGTGGTACACTACCAATCACAGCCATGCCAGAACAGGCACTCTGCCCCAACATCATGCTGCTCTCAGATTGTAAAAACACAGTGAAAGATTCCCTTTAAGGCCAAATGAAACTTGGACCTTAAAGGGACAATAAAAAATAAAGTAACAGAATAACAATTATTCACATTGCTTACACAGACATTGGTGGATGTACATGTGCTTCTCACAAAAATAGAAAATAATCAAAAAGTTAATTTATTTCAGTTCTTCATAGAGTCATTTCAAACAGAGTGACCTATTTCACGTGTTAATTTCTGTTAATATTAATGATTATGGCTTACATCCAATAAAAACCCAAAAGTCATTTTCTCAGTAAATTAGAATACTTTATAACAGGGTTCCCCAACTCCAGTCCTCAATGCCCACCAACCGGTCATGTTTTCAGGATTTCCTTTTTATTGCACAGGTGATGCAATTATCACCTGGGCAATACTAAGGAAAACCTGAAAACATGACCTGTTGGTGGGCCTTGAGGACTGGAGTTGGGGAATCCTGCTTTATAACACCAGCTTGAAAAAATGATTCTAAAATCTGAAATGTTGGCCTACTGAAATGTATGTTCAGTAGATGCACTCAATACTTGGTCGGGGCTCCTTTGGCATCAATTACTGCATCAATGCAGTGTGGCATGGAGGCGATCAGCCTGTGGAACTGCTGAGGTGTTATGGATTTCGAAGTTGCTTTGATAGCAGTCTTCAGCTCATCTGCATTGTTGGGTCTGGTGCCTCATCTTCCTCTTGACAACACCTCATAGATTCTCAACAGGGTTAAGGTCAGGTGAGTTTGCTGCCAATCAAGCACAGTGATACTATTTAAAATCAGGTATTGGTACTTTTGGCAGTGTGGACAGGTACCAAGTCCTGCTGGAGAATGAAATTTCCAACTCTAAAAAGATTGTCAGCAGAGGGAAGCATGAAGTGCTCTAATATTTCCTGGTAGACGGCTGCACTGACTTTGGTCTTCATTAGAGTTGAGCGAAACAGGACGGTCAGATTCAAAATTCGCTGACTTTCGCCAAAGTCGGGTTTCGTTGGCCGAAACACGACCATAGCGTGCAGTCGGCCATTCGGTCGGCAAAATGAGCGCCAAAGTCAGTTTTCCCAGAATGCTTTCAGGGGCATTTTTTTAGCCAATGAGCAAGGATGTACACTGTGAGCAAAGAGATGACATGTGCAGCGTCCACCACCATTATAGAGAAGGGCATTGCAGTGAATGGCTTACTTTGGGGGCGTCATAGTGTCTATAAAAGCCGTGAGCGCCGACCTCCATTTTACTTCTGTCGATCTTAACAGTAGGGAGAGGTTGCTGACGCTGTTTATCAGTAAGGAGAGAGTTAGGGCTGGAAAGAGAAGTTCTTATGTGCTTGTGCTGATAGCAATTGTGCTGTACAGTTAGTGTGCAGTGACAGGGGAGGATTTTCTTGTGTGCAGCAGCGCTGGTTATTAAGCTGCCTGATAGCTGTATTGCTGTGTGTACACTGCTGTGTAGACTGCTTTTTACACAGCACTAATACTTTTGTTCTTTTTTTCTGCACACTTACTGACCGTTCATTTTTTCCCACACCATATAGAGCTGTACGCTCCTCACACACTACCGTGTACAAGCTGGTATCACGGACAAAACATGCTGACTATCTTTGTGTGACTCTGGAAATATATACGGAGATTGAAATTTTCCCCTACAGCGTATACAGCTGTACGCTTGTGATACAGTACCGTATATCTGCTCTTTGTATTACGGTCAAATCCATACTGAGAGAGTGTCTGTGTGTGACTCCGGAAATATATACGTAGATTTAAATTTTTCCCTACACAGTATACAGCTGTACGCTCCTCATGCAGTACCATATATCTGCTGGTATTTTTGGTACATTTTTCCAAATATGAGGAAGTATGGTGGAAGAGGCTGCGGACGTGGGGGGGGGGGCAGCTGGGAGTGATGGTGGTGGTGGTGCATCTGCTGGTATTATTATTATTATTTATTTATATAGCGCCATTGATTTCATGGTGCTGTACATGAGAAGGGGTTACATACAGGTTACAGATATCACTTACGCTAAACAAACTAACAATGACAGACTGATATAGAGGGGAGAGAGGACCCTGCCTTTGCGGGCTTACATTCTACAGGATGGTGGGGAAGGAGACAGTAGGTTGGGGGGTTGCAGCAGCTCCAGTGATGGTGAGGCGACATCTCCGGTAGTGGTGAGGAGGCAGTGGGGTCATTGCAGGCTGTAAGCTTTCCTGAAGAGGTGGGTTTTCAGGTTCCGTCTGAAGAATCCGAGTCGGACGTGTTGGGGCAAAGAATTCCAGAGGATGGGGAATATTCGGGAGAAGTCTTGGAGGCGGTTAGGTGAGGAGCGAATAGGTGTGGAGGAGAGAAGGAGGTCTTGGGAGGATCGGAGATTACGTGAGGGAAGATATCGGGAGATTAGTTCTGGGATATATGGAGAAGACAGGTTATAGATGGCCTTGTAGGTCAGTTTGAGTAATTTGAATTGGATACGCTGAGGGAGTGGGAGCCAGTGGAGAGATTTGCAGATGGGAGAAGCGGAGGAGTAGCGAGGAGAGAGATGAATTAGTCGGGCAGCAGAGTTAAGGATGGATTGGAGAGGTGCAAGGGTGTTAGCAGGGAGGCCACAGAAAGTATGTTGCAGTAGTCGAGACGGGAGATGATGAGGGCGTGCACAAGCTTTTTAGTAGATTGAGGGTTGAGGAAGGGACGGATTCTGGAAATATTTTTGAGCTGGAGGTGGCAGGATGTGGAGAGAGCTTGGATGTGCGGTTTGAAGTACATTGCAGAGTCAAGGGTTACTCCAAGGCAGCGGACCTCCAGTACGGGGGAAAGAGTGATGTTGTCAATTGTTATAGATAGGTCAGGTAAGGAAGATCTGTGAGATGTGGGAAAGATGATCAGTTCAGATTTGTCCACATTCAGTTTGAGGAAGCGGGAGGAGAAGAAAGAGGATATGGCTGATAGACACTCCAGGATTTTGGAGAGTACAGAGGTAACATCTTGGCCAGAGAGGTAGATCTGAGTATCATCTGCATAAAGGGAGTACTGGAATCCGTGGGACTTTAAGAGTTGCCCCGGGTCAAGTGTATAGATTGAGAAGAGTAGGACCGAGCCTTGGGGGACTCCAACAGAGAGAGGGTGGGATGAGGAGGTAGTGTGGGAGTGGGAGACGCTGAATGTGCGGTTGGAGAGGTATGATTTGATCCAGGATAGGGTGAGGTCTTTGATGCCAAAGGAAAAGAGGATCTGTAGTAGGAGGCAGTGGTCAACTGTGTCGAAAGCAGAGGACAGGTCTAGAAGGAGGAGTATAGAGTATTGTCCGTTCGCTTTGGCTGTAAGTAGGTCGTTTTGGTCAGGGCTGTCTCAGTGGAGTGATGGGGCAGAAACTAGATTGTAGATTGTCAAAGAGCAGGTTAGATGAGAGATGGGAGGAAAGTTCAGCGTGGACGTGCTGCTCCAGGAGTTTGGAAGCAAATGGGAGCAGCGATATTGGGCGATAGCTGGACATAGCGATTGGGTCGAGGGTTGGCTTTTTGAGGATAGGCATGACTGTGGCATGTTTAAAAGCAGAAGGGAAGGTACCGGAAGTTAGTGATAGGTTGAAGAGGTGGGTTAGTGATGGGATAAGAGTGGTGGCGAGATTGGGGAGGAGGTGGGATGGGATGGGGTCGAGTGCATAAGTGGTGAGGTGTGATTTGGAGAGAAGATGAGCAAGCTCCCCTTCCGTGATGTTGGATAAGGAGGTTATGGGGTTTGGGCATTGGTCAGGTATACAAAGGGGTTGTGGTGGTTGACTAATAAAGACTTGCAGTTTTTTGTCTATCTTGTTTTTGAAGTGCATGGCGAAGTCCTCAGTAGAGATGAGGGAGGTAGGAGGGGCAGTGGTGGGCGGAGGAGGGAGTTATAAGTATTGAACAACTTGTGGGATAAGGAAGACACAAGGGATATAAAGTAGGCCTGTTTAGCAGAGGTGAGAGCTGATTTGAATGCAAGTGTTGCTTGTTTGAGTGCAGTGAAGTCGTCTTGTGAATGCGTTTTCTTTCAGCGCCGTTCAGCTATTCTGGATGCTTGCCGAAGCTTTTTGGTGGTGTTATTGTGCCAGGGTTGTCTATTGATTTGTTGCACTCTGTTATGCATGACAGGGGTGACCGAGTTGATGGCTGATGCAAGAGTGGCATTGTAGAAACTAGTGGCAGTGTCTGTGTCGTGGAGTGAAGATATGGAGAACAGTGGTAGGATAGAGTCAGAGAGTGTGTGAGTGTCTAGGTGTGCAAGGTTTCTGCGGGGGTGCGCATGTTGCTGGACATGGGTGACAGGTGAGGAGGACAGGGATGAGAAAGAGAGTAGATGATGGTCAGATAGAGGGAGAGTGGAGGTTGTGAAGTTAGACAGGGAGCAGAGGCGGGTGAAGGCCAGGTCTAATGTGTGTCCGTCTGTGTGGGTGGCTGAAGAGGACCACTGTGTAAGTCCAAAGGATGAAATAAGTGCCAGGAGTTTAGAAGCTGCCGACTGGTGGGTGTCAATGGGGATGTTGAAGTCACCCATGATGATGGTGGGAATGTCAGCAGAGAGAAAGTGAAGGAGCCATGTAGAGAATTAGTCCTTGAAGGCAGTGGTTGGGCCTGGAGGTCGGTATATGACAGCCACTTGGAGGTTGCAGGGAGAGTAGATGTGGACAGAGTGGACTTCAAAAGAGGGGAGGACAAGGGAGGGAAGAGGTGGGATTGGCTTGAAGGTGCAGTTGGGAGAAAGGAGAATTCCCACTCCTCCACCATGTCTGTTGCCAGGGCGAGGAGTGTGGGTGAAGTGGAGGCCGCCATAGCATAGTGCAGCAGGGGAGGTGGAGTCGGAGGGTGTCAGCCATGTTTCAGTGAGGCCAAGGAAGGAAAAATTTTGAGAGATAAAGAGGTTGTGAATCACGTGGAGTTTATTGCAGACGGAGCGGGCATTCCAGAGTGATCCAGAGAGAGGGAGCTGAGTGATGGGCGTCAAGGGCACGTATTTGAGGTTGGACAGATTTCGGGTGTTTATATTTTGGTAGTGCCAAAAGCACATTAGCACCTAAGGCAGGAGGTGTTGACCCTGCGTCATCATCTGGCTCCAGAAGGCCTGGAAGGCTTCCTTCTCTGGGAGTAGGTAAACCGCTTATAAAGCCGGAGCATCAGGAATAGGTTTTGGCTTCCATTGCCGAAACAGCCTCCAGCTCTATCGCCTCCTCTACTGAAATTTCAAAAAATGAAAGCACTGAGTCGTCAGTGCAGGCTCTTGGTCAGGAACAACACCTTTCCTTGTGTGCTTCACCCCCACCACAAGTGATGGATGCGGCAGGCCACACTTCAGATTACTCCCTGGAGCTCTTTTCACATACCATGCCTGTGTTATGAAGTCAAATCATGAATTCCCCAGTCCAAGATTAATATGACATGAAGTGTACTGATGCACAGCCACTCCTATATGATTCTGCTGGTACACTCACCCAGAGCACTGCAGTGCCCTCGCAGTCTGCGGAGCCAGATTCTGACCTGATGAAACTCAGGTGCCCCTTCCCGCATACTATACCACCTTACACGGTGACACAGAGGAATGTGCAGATGAAATTGAAGAGGAGGTGATGAATGACCCAGTTGTTGACCCGGATTGGCATCCATTGGGGGAAGAGGGTGCCGCTGGCAATAGCTCAGAAGAGGAGGAGGATCCGCAGCAGGCATCGACTTCGCAGCTGCAGTTATCTGGCAGGCCCGTAGCAGTCCAAAAATGTGTTAAAAAAACAAAAAGCGTTGCAGGACAGCTTGGCCGGATGGTCAAATTAGCACAGCGTGCAAGCCCTGAAAATTTATCCAATAGTAGGAAGAGTGCAGTTGTGGCACTTTTTTGACCAAAATCCTATTGATGAGGCAAAGGTTATCTGTAAAAAGTGCGGAAGGACCTTTAGCAGAGGGAAAAATCTCAGAAAATTGAATACCAGTTGCATGCTTAGACATTTAAACACCATGCACTTGCAAGCGTGGACGAACTACAAAACCTCACTGTGGCACATTGTATATGGAGCATCACATGGAGCCCATTATATATGGATCATTATATATGGGGACCATTATATTTGGAGCATTATATGGGGCTCATCATACACTGGAGCATCATATATGGGGCCCATCATATACTAGAGCATCATATGGGGTTCATTATTTATGGGGCAGCATATAGGGCCCTTTAAATATGGAGCATCATATGGAGGACATATGGGGCCTATTCTGTATGGAGCATTATATGGAGCCCATTCTATATGGAGCAATATATGGGGCTCATTATTCTGCATAGAGCAATATATGGGGCTCATTATTCTGTATGGCGCACTATGTGGTGCCCATAATACTTTATGGAGGACTTTACTGTCTGGGTTTTGAGCTATTGTAGAATTTACAATAGATATCACTCAAGTAATGTAAGGAGTGAAGTATTTGGCATTGTACTATACCTATATTGCTCTGCCGTATCGGAGCATCATGAATTATGGTATGTGTTAAAGGGGCCCACTGAGACTCTTTCACCTGGGGCACACGAAAACCTGGAGCCAGCCCTGCCCCCCCACAACTTTAGCCATATAACCCCCAGTTTTCAATGCGTTACTATTATTATAAAGTAAATTAAGGTTGACAAGCTTAAGTAATAAGAATTGATGTCGTTGGCATTGAAATGGGCACTGTAGGTGTGTTTACTGTCCTCCACTCACTGCCGACTTTTATTCTCCATTGACTTGCGTTGGGGTCGGGTTTTCGACTCCGACTCGACTTTTTCCAATAGTAGGCCGACTTCGTTCTACTCGACTTTTGGGAAAGTCTGGTGGTCCGAAACCCGACTCGACCCTCCTGGAGGCAAAGTCGCTCATCTCTAGTCTTGATAAAACACAGTGGACCTACACCAGCAGATGACATGGCTCCCCAAACCATCATTGATTGTGTAAACTTGACACTAGACCTCAAGAAGCTTAGATTGAGGCCTCTCCACTCTTCCTCCAGACTCTGGGACCTTGATTTCCAAATGAAATGCAAAATTTACTTTCATCTGAAAACAACACCTTGGCCCATTGAGCAACAGTCCAGTTCTTTTCTCCTTGGCCCAGGTAAGATGCTTCTGGCGTTGTCTATTCGTAATCGCTATACTTGCAACAAGTACTTTGTAAAAATCGCTTATTCTTTTCGAATAGCAAGTACAATGCAAGTCAAGGGGAAATGCGAGTAATTTTCTGCTGTACCCTACAAAGTGGTCTGGGGGCCTGAGGAAAAGGCTGCAATGGATAGGAAAAAGAGTAAACAGACTCACAAATGGTTTCTGGATATAAGTTTGTTCCATTATTACTCCACTTGTACAGATACACAAGAACAACTACCAAACCTAGATTTCTATTGAATATGTATCCACCATCTCAGTCACAATGTTGGACAACCTGTCACAAGGGCCTCCAATGACAAATATTAGTTTGGTAGGACCATTCAACATTCAAGATTTGTCCACTGCACAATGTGCAAAGGGTTTGTAAAAATTAGCCCTAAGGGATGTCATGGTTGACGCAGGAAGCCACCATCCCAAGGACCTCCAATCACAAATAGTAGTTAGGCTGAATTAGGAACACTGTCCTGGTTTGTCCACTGCACAATGTGCATAGGGTTTGTAAAAATTAGCTCTATGGACTTAGTTATGGTTGACACAGGAAGCCACCATCCCAAGGGCCTCCAATCACAAATAGTAGTTAGGCTGGAGTAGGAATACTGTCCTGGTTTGTCCACTACACAAAGTGCATATGGTTTGTAAAGAATAGCCATATGGGCTGAGTCATTGATGACGAAGGAAGGAAACGGGTTTTTATGGCAAGGGGTTGATGTTAACAGCAGTAGCATGAATCAGCATTTTTTGTGAATTTAGGTTGGCTTGCTGTCATCTGGAGGGGTTGCAAACTGTGGAGATATCCAGTCTTTGTTGAATATAATCAGAGTAAATCTGTTTGCATTTTCCGTGGAGAGATGTGTTAGGCGTCGGGATTCTCCTGGTGCACGGGATAGATCACAAGCATTATCTGGTATTGTGGTCTCCCATTCTGGTCCGGCAGCTGCGATTGCTGCTCACAGACATCGGTCCCAGCATCTTGCTCAGGCTCGTGGCATTGATTTGGTTACTGCTGGCTCTCCAGCCACGTCTTTAATAACCAGTGATATACAGGTGCAGCCTTGCGCTCTGGAATCTAAGTCTTGAAATTACTTTACTGAGCATGT
Source organism: Oophaga sylvatica (assembly GCA_033576555.1). Taxonomy (NCBI): domain Eukaryota; kingdom Metazoa; phylum Chordata; class Amphibia; order Anura; family Dendrobatidae; genus Oophaga; species Oophaga sylvatica. The sequence goes on along the minus strand of JARQOD010001168.1, from coordinate 57,635 downwards.
CTGTGATGTGGCGTCTTCTCATTGGTGGATGGCCATTAGCTGCTCTGGTGATGTAGCAGATCCGGATTGGCCCACGGGCGATGCCTCGACCGACTGGCATGAGTGTTTGGAGTGGAGCCTAGCGTATAAAAGGCTTTCAGTGGCGCACGCAGGTGCGCTAGCGTCATTTATATTTGGTGTGAGTAGGTGTATACTCTACCCCTTTGGCTGCACATTTGTGTGTGTCAGTCTAAGCTCAGAGACTGTACACATTGGCAGGCAGGTTGCACACTTATGCAGTTTTGTACCCAAGGCTCAACGCCTGAGTCTCTAGTCGGCTACATGCTTAGAGTATCGGTCAGGTACAGATTCAGTAGCATCAAGGCTGAGGTAACTTGCCGCTTGGCTTCGCATCTGTTTCATTCATGTGTGCGGTTAGCATAGTTCAGTTACAGAGCAAGCTCAACTCTTATGCTATCTTTCCCTGTGAAGGCAACAGGGTATTGTACCAAGCATCATTAGAGTTCTTTTCCTTGGCTCAGCATCTGCTTCATTCATGTGCGCAGTTAGCACAGTTTAGTTGCAGAGCAAGCTCAAACCACGTGCTAATTCTCCTGTGACATTAAAAGGGTATAGTACTTTGCATATCTATTTCAGTACCGCTCTGTGAAGTAACTGAGCTTGGTACTTTTAGGGTTCGAGTTCCAACTGCTGCACAAGGGGAGTCTTAAACCAGTCCCGCTGCGGTCCCCCATCCATCTCCGGCCGCAGTGGAGCCTGCTCAGCAAAGATGTCGGTCCCAGGGTCTCGCTGGTCTAATACTGTGCAGAGACTTGCTGCTGCCTCTCCAGGTTCTGCTATTGTAGCCAGTACTGGTCAGCGGCGAGCAGACGTCTTTAGGACTAAGTCCTTTGTTGATTCATCTGAGCATGCCCAGGGCAAGATCTCCCATTGTAGATCAGGGGTCACATGCTAAGATACAGCTGCAACTCCTATTGGTCCTTCAGGAAGGTCCTGTGGCTGTTGATGTTCTGAAGCAGCTTCCCATTGGTCCTTCTTGGAAGGTCTTTTTCTCGTGGCTGCTATAAAAGGCTGTCCTTACCGCACGGCTGTGCGCTAGTATCAACCGTTATATGCTTTGTGCCAGTATGGCCATGCGTGTGTGTGGTTAGGGCGGCTGAAATACGCCATTACAATACCGACCTAATCAGTGAGGAGCTTGGTATGCTAGCTGGTCAGGGTCGGTGTCTTAGATGCCTTAGATTACCGGCATAACCGGTGAGGAGTTTGGTATGCTAGCTGGTCAGGGTCGGTGTCCTAGATGCCCTAGATTACCGGCATAACCGGTGAGGAGTTTGATTGCCGTATTCAGGGCATGGCATTCACAGCCATAGATTGCGGGTGACTCCCGCGAGGACATTAGCGCATGATCACTTTCTATGTTCGCTTAGCAGTTAACTGTGTACCTGGGTGCCTAACAGGACACAGAAGTTTGTCTCAGATGCTCTGTGATGCAACAGGGTTCGTTTCAACGCTAGACAGCGCCCTAGCGTGTTTACTTTGCAACTCAGTGGTGTTAACTGAGTTTGCACACATCGCCATATAGCGCTGTGGCACTCCTTCTAGCTGGCTCTGTGGAATAACAGAGTTCACACATATTGCCACAGCACGTTACGGCATTTATTTTGGCGACTCTACGGGATAACAGAGTTCGCTTCATGCGGCATTTTGCTAGCAGCAGGATCCGCCTGCACGGTAGGACCCCGGGCTGCGAACGCACTTCTCTACATCTTATATTTGGTTCGTTCCGCAGACCCTAACAGGTACTCAGAGCTCCAATTACACTGTGGCGTTAACACTGTGTGTTTAAGGTAAACACTTGCTGTTTTGTTCAGCCATTATTCACACTAGCAGCAGGTTACATCTCTGCATGGTGGACCCCGGGTTGCGATTGCACTTTTACTTTATATTTTAATTAGTGCAATCCACCAACCCTAACAGTACACTAGTGCCAGGGTCTAGCTAGTAATGGGGACGAGCAGCGACTTCAGCAGTACATCCAGCAGCTAGAGGACAGATTGTCCACTTTTGAGTGGGGACTTCATCTATTGATCTTACAACAGTGGCAGCACAAGCAGCCAGTAAAGCCACCACTATGGTTTCTGCTTCGACTCCTGTTCCACCTTTTTCTCACTACTCGCTGCCTGATAATTTCTCGGGTGACAGCAAGGCTTGCAGGGGCTTCGTTAACCAGTGCTCGATTCAGCTGGAGCTACTGGCCTCGCGATTAGAGATGAGCGGTGTTCGAATAGAACTGTTCACCAATCTCAAATTCGAGCTGTTTTGGGCTGTGTTCGAGCCATTGGACGAACCCGAACGATTTGGAAAAAATCCGGCTGTTCGAGGTTATGTTCGATAACTGATCGTGCACCAATATCGTAACTGGATTTTTTAGCAGTAATGCTGATAATCACTGTTAATACACAGTTTGAGTGTACAGCGTGGCGGGGGGAGAGGCTTGTGTTAGGGTCTGCGGAACGCACCAAATATTTGATGTGGAGAGGTGCGTTCGCAGCCCGGGGTCCACCGTGCAGGCGGAACCTGCTGCTAGTAAAATGGCGCAAGACGCTAACTCTGTTATCCCGCAGAGTCGCCAAAATAAACGCCGTAACGCGCTGTGGAAAAATGTGCGAACTCTGTTAATCCACAGAGCCGCTAGAAGGAGTGCCGCAGCGCTATATGGCGATGTGTGCGAACTCACTTAACACAACTGAGTCACAAAATAAACACGCTAGGGCGCTGTCTAGCGTTGAAAGCGAACCCTGTTACGTCACAGAGCCGCTGATACAAACTTCTGTGTCCTGTCAGGCACCCAGGTACACAGTTAAGTGCTAAGCGAACATAGAACGTGATCATGCGCTAATGTCCTCGTGGGAGTCACCCGCAATCTATGGCGTCTAAACGCCAGGCCCTGAATACGGCAATCAAACTCCTTACCGGTTATGCCGGTAATCTAGGGCATCTAGGACACCGACCCTGACCAGCTAGCATACCAAACTCCTCACCGAATAAGTCGGTATCCTAGGGGCTTATTTCAGCCGGGCCCTAACCACACACACGCATGACCACACTGGCGCAAAGCATATAAAGATTGATATTAGCGCATGGCGGCCCAGCCATGCTACCCTTTTATAGCAACAGCTACAGGACCTGCCAGAAACAAGGACCAATGAAACTTGTTCCAGAACACCAGTAGTCACAGGACGTTCCTGGCGGACCAATAGGAGCTGCTGCAGTACCTGAGCATGTGACCCCTGATCTCCAATGAGAGATCTCACTCAGGGCATGCTCAGAAGGGGAAAACAAGGACTTTGTCCTAAAGGCGTCTGCTCGCCGCTAACCAGTACTGGCCACAATAGCAGAGCCTGGAGGAACAGCAGTAATCCTCTGCACACTGTTAGACTGGGCGAGACGCTGGGACCGACGTCTAAGCTGAGCAGGCTCCACTGCGGACGGAGATGAATGGGAGACCGCAGCGGGACTGAATCAAGACTCCCCTTGTGCAGCAGCGGGAACTTGAACCCTAACATTACCCCCCCTTCTAGGGCCCCCCCTTCTCTGGGCCTCGCTACGCTCAAAGGCAGCGATGAGCTGCGGAGTATGAACATGCTCGGCAGGCTCCCAGGAACTATCCTCAGGCCCATAACCCCTCCAATCCACCAAAAAAAAATTTTTGCCCCTTACCACCTTGCACCCTACAATGGCATTCACCTCGTAGTCGTCCGAAGACGAACCCGACGTCCTGGCAGATGACTCAGGCAACCGGGAGATGACCACGGGTTTTAGGAGTGACACATGGAAGGTGTCGGAGATACCAAGGCGAGGCGGAAGGGCCAAATGGTAAACCACAGGGTTCACCTTGAACCTTGAAGGGACCCAAATAACGGGGTGCCAACTTAGTGGATTCCACCCGTAGCCTGATGTTTCGGGCGGAGGGCCACACTAGGTCGCCAGGAGCAAATGTCGGAGCGGGACGCCGATGGGCATCGGCAGAAGACCTCATCCTCTACTTTGAAGCCTGAATGGCATCCTGGGTGCGGTCCCATATGTTCCGTGCTTCCACAGCCCAGTCTGCCACCCTGGAGTCGGCGGAAGCCACGGGCATGGGTACCGGTACCCGCGGATGCTGGCCGTAATTTAAGAGGAATGGGGTCTGTCCGGTGGAGTCAGCCACAGCATTATTTAGCGCAAACTCCGCCCACGGGAGCAAGGATGCCCAGTCTTCCTGCCTGGCAGAGACAAAATGTCGCAAGTAGGTGACCAAGGTCTGGTTGGCCCTCTCTACCAACCCATTCGTCTCGGGATGATATGCAGAGGAGAGGTTCAACTCAATGCAGAGTAGATGACACAACTCTCTCCAGAACCGAGACACAAATTGGGGACCTCGATCGCTGACAATCTTGTCTGGCATACCGTGTAGACGGAAGATGTGTCTAATAAATAATGCTGCCAAGGCCCGTGCAGAAGGTAACCGGGGTAGCAGCACTAAGTGCACCATTTTGGAGAAGTGGTCGGTGATCACCCAAATGATAGTGCAACCCCGAGACTTGGGTAAGCCCACCACAAAGTCCATCCCGGCCATCTCCCAGGGCCTGTCTGCCACCGGCAAATGAAAAAGTAACCCAGCTGGCCGTTGTCGAGGGGACTTGTTCCTGGCGCTGGAGACACACGCCTGAACATACTCCCTGACGTCACGGACCATATGTGGCCACCAGTATGTCCTCGCCAATAACTCAGTTGTCCTCTTTGCCCCAAAGTGTCCACCCACCCTGGATGACTGTGCCCAAGAGAGTACCTCCGGTCGCAAATTAGTGGGCACAAAAGTCTTGCCCGGAGGCACAGACTCTAGCGAAACCGGGGCTACAGTTCTCAGGCTTTCTTCGGGGAAAATAAGCCGAGGCTCCTCATCCTCCTCCTCTGATGACACTAAGGAGCGAGAGAGAGAGTCGGCCCAAACATTCTTCTCACCAGAGAGAAAATGGAGGGTGAAGTGGAACCAAGAGAAGAATAGGGACCATCTGGCCTGGCGAGAATTTAGCCGCTGAGCCGTTTGCAAATATACCAAGTTTTTGTGGTCGGTGAAGACTTGGAAGGGAAAACGAGCCCCCTCCAGAAGATGTCTCCACTCAGAGAAGGCCAATTTCATAGCCAGCAACTCCCTGTCCCCGATGGAATAATTCCTCTCTGCTGGTGTAAAGGTCTTAGAAAAGAAGAAGCAGGGATGCTTCCGACCTTCAGCATCCTTTTGATAAAGGACTGCTCCAGCACCAACAGAAGAGACGTACACCTCTAAAACAAACGGCTTATCAACATCAGGGCGATGTAATATGGGAGCACTGGCAAAATGTGACTTGATGGAAGAGAACGCCTTGGAGACCTCCTCAGACCACAACTTGGGATTTGCTCCCTTTTTGGTGAGGGCTATCAATGGAGCTACCATAGTCGAGAAATGGGGAATGAACTGGCGATAATAATTAATGAACCCCATAAACTGCTGCACCGCTTTAAGAGAATGGGGTTCTTGCCAGTCGATTACAGCCTGTAGTTTGGCAGGATCCATAGCCAATCCCTGGGCAGAGATGATATAGCCCAGAAAAGGTAAGGACTCCTGCTCAAACACACATTTCTCCAGCTTGGCATAGAGGGAGTTTGCCCGTAAGAGGTCGAAGACTTTGTTGACATCCCTCCGGTGAGAGTCTATATCTGGTGAAAAGATGAGAATATCATCCAGATAGACTACTACAGAGGTGGAGAGCATATCCCGGAAGATATCATTGACAAAGTCTTGGAAAACAGCAGGAGCATTACAGAACCCGAAGGGCATCACCAGGTATTCATAATGCCCATCCCTGGTATTAAAAGCTGTCTTCCACTCGTCCCCTCACGGATGCAAATTAGGTTATAGGCACCACGTAGATCAAGCTTGGTAAATACTCTTGCTCCTCGGAGCCTATCAAAGAGCTCAGAGATTAGGGGCAACGGGTACTTATTCTTGACGGTGATGGCGTTAAGACCCCTGTAGTCAATGCATGGACGTAATTCTCCATTCTTCTTTTGCACAAAGTAGAACCTTGACCCTGCTGATGACACCGACTTCCTAATGAACCCTCTTGCCAGATTCTCCTGAATATACTGGGACATGGCCTCCGTCTCAGGAAGCGAGAGGGGGTAGACTCTCCCCCGAGGAGGTTCTGCTCCAGGCAAGAGATCAATAGGACAGTCTTGGGGGCGATGAGGTGGAAGAGTCTCCGCCGCCTTCTTGGAGAAAACGTCTGCATATGACCAATAACACAGAGGAAGAGAAGTGAGATCTACGGGTATCTCTGTGGTCGTGACCTGAACGCACTCCCTGACACACCTGCCTCTACATGAATCACCCCAACCCAGTATCCTCCCAGAGGACCACTCAATATGGGGAGAGTGGTAACGGAGCCAAGGTACTCCCAGCAACACCTCGTCTATTCCCTCGGGCAGGACAAGAAAATAAATACTCTCCTGATGGGAAGGGGACATAGATAAAGTGAGAGGGATTGTCTGGTGGGTGATTTGTGAGGGCAGAGTTGATCCATTCAATACTCGCACAGTCACCGGTTTGGTGAGCATCACCAGAGGTATAGTGTGGCGGAGAGCAAATGCAGAGGACATGAAATTCCCCTCGGCTCCAAAATCCGCACAGAGCTCGGCGGAGTGCGTGGATGGACCTACTGTAATTGTCCCCTTAAAGGACAACTTGGTGGAAAATGCCACAGTGTCTAGTGAACCTCCTCCCAAGGTCACTAGACGCGACCATTTTCCCGACCGCTGTGGACATTTGTTGGCATAATGTCCTAACTGCTGGCAGATGTTACAGACCACGGGTACTCGAGCGGCCCGGGACTTAGGTCCCGCTCAAGAAACCTCCATTGCCTCATGGGAGTCGGGCGCCTGGCTGGACGATTCCAGAGGTCTGGTGAAGGTGGGAGCCAGCCGGAACCTCTGCCTACACTGGGACCGCTCCAACCTCCGCTTGTGAAGAGTCACGGAGATATGGCGATAAGCTTCTCCAGTGTGGTGGGAATCTCCCTGGTAGCCAAGGCATCTTTCACATGGCCCGCTAGTCCTCTCCAGAACACGGGAATGAGGACTTTATCCGGCCAGTCCAACTCCGAAGACAGAGTCCGAAATTGGACAGCAAAACAGCTGACCAAGGACGAACCTTGTGAACTTGCCAGAAGTTGGAGCGCCGCATCGTGGGTAACCTGAGGTCCTAGAAAGACCTTTTTTAGAGCCTCCAGAAAACGAGGACCACTCCGCACCACACGGTCATCACGCTCCCACAGCGGGTGTCCCACTCCAACGCTCTGCCCGACAGAAGAGATATTACAAAGCCCAATTGTGCCCGATCCGTGGGGAAACATGCAGCCAGAAGCTTGAGTTGTATAGAGCACTGACTCACGAATCCCCGACATTGCTTGCTGTCACCTGCAAACTTGTCTGGAAGTGGGAGGTGGGATATTGTGGGGGCAGAGGTGGCAGTGGACACACTAGCTGCAGCCACGCTAGCAGCCTGAACAGCGACTGCGGTAACATCCACAGCTGAGGTTGTGCGCTCAAGAGCCGCCAACCTACCCTCCAGCTGCTGGATGTCCTGTAGTAGACGCTGGTCATCCGCCATTTTACTAGCCAGACCCTGGCGCTAATATTATGTTAGGGTCTGCGGAACGCACCAAATATTTAATGTGGAGAGGTGCGTTCGCAGCCCGGGGTCCACCGTGCAGGCGGAACCTGCTACTAGTAAAATGGCACAAGAAGCTAACTCTGTTATCCCGCAGAGTCGCCAAAATAAACGCCGTAACGCGCTGTGGCAAAATGTGCAAACTCTGTTAATCCACAGAGCCGCTAGAAGGAGTGCCGCAGCGCTATATGGCGATGTGTGCGAACTCATTTAACACAATTGAGTCGCAAAATAAACACGCTAGGGCGTTGTCTAGCGTTGAAAGCGAACCCTGTTACGTCACAGAGCCGCTGAGACAAACTTCTGTGTCCTGTCAGGCACCCAGTTACACAGTTAAGTGCTAAGCGAACATAGAACGTGATCATGCGCTAATGTCCTCGTGGGAGTCACCCGCAATCTATGGCGTCTAAACGCCAGGCCCTGAATACGGCAATCAAACTCCTCACCGGTTATGCCGGTAATCTAGGGCATCTAGGACACTGACCCTGACCAGCTAGCATACCAAACTCCTCACCGAATAAGTCGGTATTCTAGGGGCTTATTTCAGCCGGGCCCTAACCACACACACGCATGACCACACTGGCGCAAAGCATATAAAGATTGATATTAGCGCATGGCGGCCCAGCCATGCTACCCTTTTTTAGCAACAGCTACAGGACCTGCCAGAAACAAGGACCAATGAAACTTGTTCCAGAACACCAGTAGTCACAGGACGTTCCTGGCGGACCAATAGGAGCTGCTGCAGTACCTGAGCATGTGACCCCTGATCTCCAATGAGAGATCTCACTCAAGGCATGCTCAGAAGGGGAAAACAAGGACTTTGTCCTAAAGACGTCTGCTCGCCGCTAACCAGTACTGGCCACAATAGCAGAGCCTGGAGGAACAGCAGTAATTCTCTGCACACTGTTAGACTGGGTGAGACGCTGGGACTGATGTCTAAGCTGAGCAGGCTCCACTGCGGACGGAGATGAATGGGAGACCGCAGCGGGACTGGTTCGAGACTCCCCTTGTGCAGCAGCGGGAACTCGAACCCTAACAGCATGGGATGGATCTCTGCAGAAATAATGAAGATCTCCATTTTTTTATTCTCTTTCCCGCATTTTCTGTTGGCGGTGCAGTCTGTCAGCCAATCAGCAGCGCACACACGGAGCGAAGTGCTTTTTTTTCACACAAGCAAGTGCATGTGTCATTGGCTGTGTATGTCATATGTCCATGCCCAATAAGACCCAGCCATTTTCCCCCTCGCCACCATTTTCTCACTGCTGCAGCTCAGTGTTAGACGGCACTGCTGCTGCTGTGAGCGCTATCTTGTGCTGCATCAAACTGGAAGCAAAATTTAACTTAAAGTGACAGAAAGGTTTAGGGAGTAGGTAGGGAGTGGGACTAGTTTTTAATTGAAGCCCTTTTGAGGGCTAGGTTACAGCATTTCCTAGCACTTTTAGCAGGCAGGTCTGTGCTCTTAAATAGACAGCTAGGTCAACTTGGGAGAGGTGACTATTTGTAATTGCAGCTCTTTTGAGGGCTAGTTTACATTAGTTCCGATCACTTTTTGCCAGCTCCACCTGCGTTCAAATAACTATGAATTTATTGCTGCATCTTGCCTGGACAATAATTTTGGGCATAGTAGCTGTGTGTGGTACTCATTCTATTAGGCCATCTATACTAAGCTCCACCAGCATTGAAATAACTAATAATTTTTAACTGAATCTTGCCTTGACAATAATTTTGGGCATAGTAGCAGTGTGTGGTACTCATTCTATTAGGCCATCAATACTAAGCTCCACCTGCGTTGAAATTACAAATAATTTTTTTTTTTTTTAAATTCTCTGTTTTATTTTCACAAAGAAAGTACAACAGTATAAAACGAAGAAACAAACATTACATCACATATCAAATCGGAAGTAAATTCAAATTAAAACCTAATGACTTAACCAACATGAGATGAGAAAAAGGAGTGAAACATAGTAAGTAAGTACTGCACTAAGCATCGTAGCGATCTGTTAGGTTGCATCTATGAGATCGCTGCGGATGTTCTATATCGCTAATGTGCGCATTTACGATATAGTACGACGCTATCGCCGTAGCGATTTTAACGATTTAGCGGTACAAACGCTAATCGCTAGAAGTGCTAACAGCGACTAGATACTACCAGGACGAGAGAAAAGTCCGACGATCCACGACGACGATACGCAGAACTCGTCCGAAGCTGCGCACTGAACATATCGCTAACGGATCGCTAAATATGAGTTTTAGGACCGTTAGTATGTTGTTGGCTACTATCAAGACCCCGGAGGGCAGAGAAAGACAGATGAAAAGAGCACAAGAAGCTAAGGGAGAGTGGTGGGGAGGGGGAGGAGGGAAGGAAAAGGAGATGACGGAGTCCGATGTCTAACACCCAACCATCCAAATGGCTCTGAACTCAAAGCTAACCTGAACCTGAAGCCCTGTAGATTACCCAAGGAGCCCAAAGATTCTCAAACGCCGTATAACGCAGTTCCAATCTGGCCGTAAGTTCTTCTAATTTGTATATGTCTTCAATTTTCACAAGCCACATATGCAGTGTCGGTGGAGCCACCGATCGCCACAGAAGAGGGATCAACCATCTGGCTGCCATCAGGAGGTGAGTGCTAAGTTTCTTTTTATGCGGGGCGTAATTAGGGGTGTTACACCAAAGCAGTACCAGGTCCCTGGTGAGTGTAAAATTCGGATCACAGATCCTACGGGTGGTGTCTTCTACTGTTTTCCAAAAAGGGGCAACCGCAGCGCAGTGCCACCAAATAAATATGTGACAAAGTACCTCTGTCAGATTTACATCTCCAGCATAAAGCGTCAACAGTGAGGCCCCACTTCCGCAACATCTCCGGTGTTCTGTATCAGCGAGTTAACAGTTTTAACGAATTTTCCTTTAGCCGTACACAAAGTGAGAATCCGTGTGAGCGGTTCAAGATCTGCTGTGTAGTTTCCTCTGAAAAGTAACAACCCAGCTCGCGCTCCCACTCAAGTAGGTAAGGAGGTTTAAACACTTCAGTAGGTGCTATCTGAGACACGTACATGATAGAGAGAGAACGTCGGGGAAAGGAGGCCTCAAGTAGTTGTTGTTCAAACTTTGTGACACTGCGTGCGGCTGAATGGTTTAAATTAAAGGTTGCACAAGTTAATTGAAAATGTCGTCGCTGCAGGAAGTTTGGGACAAAAGGCAAGAGGTGTTCAAGAGAAACATCTCAGAGGGCGGCCAACCTTGCGGCATAAAGAATGATATGGGTACTCGCAGTCGGGACCACAGGTCTAGGGTAATGGCGTCTATATCAGATGACGAGTTAGCGAATGGGATAAGGCTGTCCGGCAACAGCGGAGAGGGGAAGGGTGACAAACATGAGTCCGACCCGCTGCGCCTCCATATAGTCCACATCCCTTCAGCATCGGGTTCCGTAGCACCCCAGCCGTACTCCCCAAAGCGGGCACCCAAAAAGCAGCTCTGTCCCTGCTCGACAATAATTCCAGATCTATCATGGCCGAGTCCGAGTTCCCAACATACCTGCATATGTCCAGCCAGCGCAACAGCTGTATTGATTCATAGTAGGTCTCCAAGTCCGTGAGGTTAATACCCCCGGCTCTACGCGGTAGCCTCAGGATTTTATAAGCAACTCTACTTTTACCTCCCTTCCACAAAAAATTCAGAAAGAGGCTCCGTACTTTGGCACAAACACAGGGGCAGCCTGGATAATGTACAGCAGTTTGGGCATCATGTAAGAGACCAAATATGACTTTCGGCCAAGCCAACACATGAAGGGAACTCGGAGTAACTCAAGTCTCTTCCTAATCTTTTCCAGCGCCGGGATATGATTATTCGTGAAGACCGTTGAGATATCTCTGCTCAACTTTATACCAAGGTATGTAATACCTCGTGACGGCCATTGGAACAAATACATTTTTATCTGCATCTTGCCTGGATAATAATTATAGGCATAGAAGCAGTGTGTGGTACTCATTATATTAGGCCATCTATACTAAGCTCCACCAGCGTTGAAGTTAATAAGAATTTTTATCTGCATCTTGCCTGGACAATAATTTTCGGCAAAGTAGCAGTGTGTGGTACTCATTCTATTAGGCCATCTGTACAAAGATCTACCAGCATTGAAATTACTAATAATTGTTATCTGCATCTTGCCTGGACAATAATTTTGGGCATAGTAGCAGTGTGTTGTACTCATTCTATTAGGCCATCAATACTAAGCTCCACCAGCATTGAAATAACTAATAAATTTAAATGCATCTTGCCTGGACAATAATTTTGGGCATAGTAGCAGTATGTGGTACTCATTCTATTAGGCCATCTATACAAAGCTCCACCAGCATTGAAAGAAATTATAATTTTTGTCTGCATCTTGCCTGGACAATAATTTTGGGCATACTAGCAGTGTGTAGTACTCATTCTATTAGGCCATCTATACAAAGCTCCACCAGTGTTGAAATTACTAATAATTTTTAACTGAATCTTGGCTTGACAATAATTTTGGGCATAGTAGCAGTGTGTGTGATATAGAAGAGGGATTGTTCCCTTTTAGTCCAACCTCAGGCATTCTAATTTAGATAGGAACCTATCTATGGGAGAAATAAAGAGACACACACACAGTTCGTGTCAAGTAGATCTCCTCCTTTAATGGTTTGAAGGGGGACCTTTTATAGCCCAAAACCACAAGGTTACATAATAATTGGCATAGAGAATAGGGAGTTGCACAATAAGTTACACAATAAGTTGTCCTGTGCTTATTCGGATATAAGATTAATTTCTTGGCCAAATAAAGGAAACTTCCTTTTCTGGGATATATAAAAATATTCTTCAGGGTAGAAAGTTCACGTTCTCATCCTTTGTCCTTGGCCAGTGAATAGTATTGGCGTCGTTTCCATGGGTGGTTATGACTTATTGCACAATTTTGGACCCAAAACCATCTTATCTTGTTTTTCTGGGAATATGTCAGCTTGACCACAATTATAAATGTTAAACAGATGGGGCTGTAGACAGATGATAATTAGAGTTGAGCGATACTTTCCGATATCCAAAAGTATCGGAATCGGAATGGTATCGCCGATACCATTAAAATATCGGCGATACCCGATACCGATACCGGAAGTCCCATGTAAGTCTATGGGAACAAAATATCGCAACTAAAAAAACCTCTTTCTTTCCTTGTAAACACTAAATATACACACATAGAATACATATATATATATATATATATATATATTATACATGTCATTGTGACACATATATATACATATATGTATAGTTTATACACTTCTACATAGTAAAATATCCTCTGATTTAATTGCCGGGTAAAGTCGGCTTCTGTGAAAAGACAGAAGCACCCGACATGAAATGACACTTGGTGTACATAGGGTTAACCATGTCTTTTCATGTCGTTTGCTATCTGATTTGCACAAACAATTACATGAGTGGCTGTGTGCAAAATTTCACACCTGTAGGGGTTAATTAAAGGTGTAAATTCGTTGTAAAAAAAACGGACTTTTTTGCTACGAATTTACACCTTTAACACCTACAGGTGTGAAATATTGCACACAGCCACTCATGTAATTGTTTGTGCAAATCAGATAGCAAACGACATGAAAAGACATGGTTAACCCTATGTACACCAAGTGTCATTTCAAATGACACTTGGTGTACATAGGGTTAACCATGTATTTTCATGTCGTTTGCTATCTGATTTGCACAAACAATTACATGAGTGGCTGTGTGCAAAATTTCAGACATGTAGGGGTTAATTAAAGGTGTAATTTCGTTGAAAAAAATGCGTGGGCTCCCGCTGTATTTTCTCCACCAGACAGACAAAGCAAAGCGAGTGGGGGCAGATAATAACAGCCTAGGGAGGGTACATTTTTTGTGCCCCCCATGGCTACTAACATCTGCCCCCAGACACCCCAGAAAGGGCAAATCTATAATTAGATTCGCCCTTTCTGGCACTTTGCCCGTCTATTCCCATTGCCCTGTAGCGGTGGCGAATGGGTTAATAATCTCACCTTAATGTCACCTTAGTATTGAAAGGTGACCTTAAGGCAGGTTAATAATTGAGAGCTGTCAATTAGACAACTATCAATTATTAATCCTATTGAAGTAAATTAAAAAAACACAGACACATTAATAAAAATTAATTTTAATAAAATAAAAACACATTTTTTTGACCATATTTTATTTTACACTTAATCCGTGCGAAGCCATTGATCTACTAAAATAAAGATAAAAAAATAAAAAAACATTATTCTTACCTATTCCGCTGATCTGTCACGTCCCACACTGTAATCCTTCACAAAGAGTTAACTAGCTTTGAGCCAAGCAGTGCAAGTAATCCTGCATGCTCAGCTCAAAGCTCCTGAATGAATAAGTTCCTCTCCTGGCGACAGGAGAGGATGTGTTTCATGAATGAAGCTTAATTGATTGTGTCCACTTTCCCTTTAGGTCAGGTCACTAAAGTTAAATTGTCAATAAATCAATTAAGCTCCATTCATGAATCTATTCCTCTACTTTCGCTGGGAGAGGAACTTATTCATTCATGGGGTTAGAGCTAGTAGACAGAATTATCTCCCTGCTAACTGTAACCTCTTAACCCTTTCTGATGGATTACACCGTGGGACCTGACTGTACATCGGATTGGTAAGTATAATTTTGCTTTTTTATTTTTTTTTTATTACAGGAAATGGTTTTAGCAGGAAAATAAAATATGGTAAAAAACTGTGTGATTATTTCATTAAACTTATTTTTTATTAAACTGTGTGTGTTTGATTAATCTTACAATAGGATTAATAATTGATAGTTGTCTAATTGACAGCTCTCAATTATTAACCTGCCTTAAGGTCACCTTTCAATACTAAGGTGACAGTAAGGTGAGATTATTAACCCATTCGCCACCGCTACAGGGCAATGGGAATAGACGGGCAAAGTGCCAGAAAGGGCGAATCTAATTATAGATTTGCCCTTTCTGGGGTGTCTGGGGGCATATGTTAGTAGCCAGGGGGGGCACAAAAAATGTACCCTCCCTAGGCTGTTATTATCTGCCCCACTCGCTTTGCTTTGTCTGTCTGGTGGAGAAAATACAGTGGGAGCCCACGCATTTTTTTTCAACGAAATTACACCTTTAATTAACCCCTACATGTCTGAAATTTTGCACAAATACACTCATGTAATTGTAAGTTCTAAACAAATATCAAAATACAGGAAATGACATGGTTAACTGTGTGGAAACAATGTATCATTTCATGTCGGCTTCTGTGATTTCACAGAAGCCGGCAATTGAATTAGCGGCTATTATACTATGTAGAAGTGTATGAACTATAAATATAAATATATATATATATGTGTCACAAATTCAATGACATGTATATATATATATGAGGTGTAAAATTGCTGAAAAAAAATGCGTGGGCTCCCGCCCTATTTTCGCAACCAGACAGACAAAGCCAGTGAGTGGGGGCAGATAATAATAGCCCAGAGAGGGACCATTTTTTTTGGCCCCCCCCGGCTACTTAACATCTGCCCCCAGACACCCCAGAAAGGGCAAATCTATAATTAGATTCGCCTTTCTGGCACTTTGCCCGTCTATTCCCATTGCCCTGTAGCGGTGGCGAATGGGTTAATAAGGGGTTAAAATGACCTTGCAATTGAAAGGTCACTTTAAGCCAGGTTAATAATTGAGAGCTGTCAATTAGACAACTATCAATTATTAATCCTATTGTATGAAAGAAAAATCAAACACACACACTTTAATAAAAAAGAATTTAATGAAATAATCACAGTTTTTGACCATATTTTATTTACCTGCTAAAACCATTTCCTGTAATAAAAATAAAATAATAAAGCAAAATTATTCTTACCAATCCGATGCACAGTCAGGTCCCACGGTGTAATCCTTCAGAAAGGGTTAATGTTTACTGCAGGGACCGCAGCTAATGCTGCAGCCTCACAGTAAACCCCCAAATGAATGAGCTCCTCTCCTGGCTGACAGGAGAGGAAGTGGAAAGCTTAATTGATTGCTTTCCACTTTCACTTCAGGTCAGCCAGGGACACCATCAGTGACGTCAGAGGGAACTGATTAACAAAAATAGGGGTTCCCTTCTAGAAAAAATTGGCGTGGGGTCCCCCCTATTTTTGTTAACCAGCCAAGTAAAATGCAGACTGCTGCGGCCTGGTATTAAAAGACTGTCAAGGCCCATGGATTTTGGCCCTCAACAGCCTGATAATACCAGGCTGCAGCAGCCCCACATTTGGCGCATCAAAAGATGTGCCAATTGTGGCACTTTACCCTGCTCTTCCCACTTGCCCTGTAGCGGTGGCAAGCGGGGTAATAAGGGGTTAATGTCACCGTTGATTGCACGGTGACAATAAGCCCGGTTAATAATGGAGAGGTGTCAATAAGACACTGATCCATTATTAATCCCAAAGTTTTTAAATGTGTAAAAAAAAGACAAAGCAAGAAAAAAGTCTTTTAATGAAATAAAAGAGACAACACAGTTTTCATTAAATTTATTATACTCTCATTCCTGCGACGCCATCGATCTCCTGTAAAAAAAGAAAAAAAACAAACCAACAGTATACCACCTGTCCGACGCAGTCCATAGTAACGACAGTCCCACGACGATCCAGCTCTGCTACATCAGAATGACAGGCAGGGCCTGACATCCCGGCGCAGCACAGCTGATTACCTGCTTCCCCGGCGGTGACGTCATCGGACTGACTGCTTTACGGCCGGGATTACCCAGCAGTCACTGCAGTTATCGCAAGAAACTGCATGTGACCGCCGGGGAGAAGAGGATGTCGGCCATGAAGCAGTCCAGCCCGTGACCGCCGGAGATCTTCTGCCAGGTAAGCGCCGCTGACTCCTGACAGACCCGACAGACGGACACTGACAGTGACAGTGACATCCGATTCCGGTATCCGATATGACGAAAATATCGGAACTCGGAATCGGAATTCCGATACAGCCAATATCGGCCGATACCCGATATTTGCAGTATCGGAATGCTCAACCCTAATGATAATATTTCATGATAGAACTATTTACTGGTATTTATTTTATTTTAGAGAATAGAAATTAACCATTTCTTTAACAACTCCCTCTTTTTATTATCTGTCTACTTCTTACTAGATCATCCCTTCCTATCCCTGAGGTCTGCAGGATAACCCTACTTCACAATATACATGGCTTTTCCGATGCATATCATGGGATACCAGCACTGCTGTGTATCCATTCAGGCCATACCTGTTTACCAGGCCTCCTGTCCCTATTCTTATCCCTGTCAGAGATCTAACTTTACTTTTTTTATGATTATGAATATTGAGAGGATATATATGTTTCTGATGTATTATAACATTACCATGTGTAATATATGTATTAGTATTGTTACATTTATTATATATCTTTATTATATCTTTATTATATATCTTTATTTGTTAGAATATATATCTTTATTTGTTAGCATCATTATCCAAGAATTATAATGGAGACATCAGGTCTTTATAGTTGCAAATTCTTCCTTGTCCTTTCTTTGTCTTGTATTAGACCAAGGGTTTTCCACAATGCATGCATTCAGCCAGATCCACTGAAGTGGGCTTGTTGCAGAAAATACATTCTCGGTAGAGAACAGTTATGAAGGTGGACATCATGTGTGTTTGCTGCACTTCAGAATCAGTATCGATCTTATTTTTACGGTTACCTAGAAAACATTTGCAATTAGTACTGAGAATTTTCTCTATAAGCATAGCAAATAACTTTATCTTTACTGCAATGATCAATTTCACTAAAACTACTGGAATAATTAAATGAATTACACCCGATATCCATCCGTCTATTCCTGTGAACAGGTTAAAGAGATTTAACCATGAGAGCCATTCAGGGAGGGATAAATCATGGAGTGAATTAACTTTTCGCACCCCTTCCTTTATCATTTTCGGCTGGTTCTATATCAGGGTAACTCTCATTAGTCCTTGAAGAATCTATAAAGTGGCAGCAGGCAGGTCCGAACACCTGACAGAAACTTCCTTGAGAGGTTGTGAGATAATTATGTACTATGGAATGCTGATTAATAATAGCAATGAGCCATTTCATAAAGGCTAATTCAACGTTTAGAGCATCAAATAAATAATCAGTTATACAAAAAAATGTCAGCTAGCCAATTTATACCAACACAGATTCATAGATGCCTACCTTTGGAAGCTGTATGAAATTAATTTGAGGTAGCTGAAACAGGTACAATGGTCAGGTGTCACGCTGTTACTGCATACATGAGGTCCGGGTCTATGCTTTCACCGACACTTCCCTAGCAGACTGGCAGGTATTTGAAGGAATCCAATTACAGCAAAATTAATGCAGCTGGGCGAGGCTGGCCTTGTCTAGCACAGAGAGAGGGAGAATAACCCCTCACTGCCGAAAAACACCCACACCAGAAACTCAGCTGTGAGAAGTCAGGGTGTGCAATCGCGACGATCTTCGTAGCGACACACCCGGACAGTACCCCCCCCTTCTCGAGGGGCCTCCGGACCCTCAGAGCCGGGTTTATCTGGGAGTAGTGTGGAAGGCCCGAATTAATCGGTCTGCGTTTAAAATACCACGCAGGAACCCAAGTCCTCTCCTCAGGACCATAACCCCCTCCAATGAACCAGGTACTGAGGGACCGGCGATTCAGACGTGAATCGATGATTCCGACACCCTGGAACTCCAAGTTACCATTGACCACCACAGAGAGAGGTAAAGGTGAAGATCACCGGCGCCACAACCTCTTAAGCAACGATCTGTGAACACATTATGAATTTTAAATGTAGAGGGAGGTCAAGACGGAATGCCACCGGATTAATTATAGAACGATCTTGTATGGCCCGATGAACCTGGACCCATTTCCAGGAGGGAACCTTAAGTTTATATTCTTGGTAACAACCATACAGATCGTTCACACTTAGGTCCGGAACAGACACTCTCCTCCTATCAGCCATACGTTTGTTATCGGTTCCCCAAGTCTCAGATTATTCAGCACTCCTCTCCACACTGAAGCAAGTGACAATGAAAATTGTTCCTCCTCAGGAACCCCAGAAAGAGTCCCCCCTATTGAAAGTACAAAACTGGGGTGAAAACCATATGCCCCAAAAAACGGGACTTACCAGTGGACTCGCTCCGCCTATTATTTAGAGCAAACTCCGCTAGGCAGAAAGAAGCCCAGTCCTCCTGGTTCTCTGACACAAAACACCGAGATATGTCCCAAGCTCGGTTCAGACGCTCAGTCTGACCATTGGTCTGCGGATGAAAAGCCGATGAAATGACAACTGCATCCCCCGCCGTGTACAAAATGCCTTCCAAATTTGGGACACAAACGAGACCCCCGATCCGACACCACACGAGAACCCCGTGAAGCCTTACAATCTCCCCAATGAACACCTGCGCAAGAGTTTAGCATTAGGAAGAGCGGGAAGAGCGATAAAATGCCATCTTGCTGAACCTGTCCACTACAACGAGTATGACTGTTTTACCCGAAGATGGCGGAGGTCCGTAAAAAGTCCATAGACAGATGAGTCCACGGACTCTGGGATCTTCAAAGGTAAGAGGCCCCAGACGGACGGGTATGTGGGGTCTTAGAGCGCGCACAAACCTCGCAGGACCGACAAAAGTTACCACCTCCCTATGTAAGTAGGCCACCAAAACCGACGCGAGAGGAGATCCTCAGTTGCTTTTAAACCCCCGGGGTCCTGCTAAAGCTGAATTATGGTGTGCCTCGATCACCTTTTGTCGCAACTGATTTGGAACAAACAGTCTCCCTGGAGGTCCTACAGGGCGTCCCCCTGAGCCTCCAATACCTCCTCCTCAAGCTCAGAGCATACTGCCGACACCACCACCCCCTCCTGAAGGACCGGAACCGGGTCCCTGTATTCCCCACCCCTGGAAACAGCGAGATAAGGCATCCGCTTAACATTTTTTGAGCCAGGACGATATGTGATGACAAAATTAAAACCTGTAAAAAACAACGACCACCTAGCTTGTCTGATTCAGACGTTTTAGCGGACTCTAAATATAGCAGGTTTTGTGATCGGTAATGACGTGACTGGGTGACTGCCCCCTCCAAAAAAGACGCCACTCCTCAAAAGCCAACTTAATGGCCAAGAGTTCCCTATTGCCGACATCATAATTCCCTCACGGACGACAATTTTTTAGAGAAGAAGGCACACGGATGCCATTTACCTGGGGACGAACCTTGTGACAATACTGCTCCCACCCCTACCTCGAGCATCCACCTCAACAATGAACGGCTGTGACGCATCAGTTGAAAAGTATGGGTGCTGAAGCAAAACATTTTTTCAAAGAGGAAAACGCTTGACAAACCTTGTCAACCACTTTGAAAAATCCGTCCCTTTTTTAGTCATGGTCTGTGAGAGGTTTAACTATGGACAAAAATTACGAATGAATTTCCGGTAGTAATTAGCAACCCCAGGAAACGTTGTAATGCCTTAAGTCCTCTGGCAAATCCCACTCAAGAACTGCCCGCACTTCCCAGGGTCCATACGAAAAAACCGGATGCTGACACCAGGACCCTAAAAACTGAAGTTCCTGTACGGCGAACACACACTTTTCCCATTTGCGTACAGTTTATTATCCCGCAAGATTCTTAACACCTGCCTAACATGCCCTGATGAGACACAAATCTGGCGAGTAAATTAAGAATCATCCAGATATATGACCACAAACTGTCCCATTAGGTGGCGAAAGATGTCATTTACAAAGTGTTGAAACACCGCCGGGGCAATACTCAGACCAAATGGCATGACAAGGTTCTCATAATGCCCCTCCGGAGTGTTAAACGCCGTCTTCCACTCACCCCCTCCTTCAACCTAATCAGATTGTACGCCCCCCTGAGATCCAACTTAAGAACCATTGGCACCCACGATCTGATTGAAGAGATCGGGAATAAGTGGGAGCGATACGGATCTCGGACCGTACCGATTAAGCTCACGGAAATCCAGCAAGGGCGTTAGGCCTCCATCTTTTTTCTCACAAAGAAGAACCCCGAGGCCACCGGGAAGATGAAGGTCTAATATGCCCCTTAGCCAGACTCTCTGAAATATAATCCTTCATGGCCTTCTCTCAGGACAGAAAGGTTATACAACCTAGATTTCGGTAACTTGGCCCCAGGGAGCAAGTTAACAGAACAGTCATAACTCCGCGATGAGGGTAGTTCTTGACACACCCTTTTTCCGAAATAACATCCTCAAAGTCCACCAAAATGGAGGTAAGGCCCTAGGAGCGACCGCACCAATGACCGTGTTCATGCAGTTTTTATTACAGAAATCGCTCCATTGGTTTATCTCTCTGGATTGCCAATTAATAACCGGGTTATGCTTAGTTAGCCAAGGCAGGCCCACACTATGGAGTGGGAAGACCCTCCAACACATAACAAAACAACAGTTTCTTTATGTAGCCCCCCCACTGAAGATCTATGTTATGCACTGCTTGCACAAAACTTCCTGACCGAAGGTCTGGCGTCGATCGAGAATAGGGGACGGTTTAGCCAACCACTCAATCGCATACCTTGAACCCGGCAAAGCGAGCATCCCCAGATTAGCCCCGGCCCCACTATCCAGAAGAACAGATATCCTCACAGTTCTCGCACCCACCACCACCTCTGCCGGTACGAGAAACGGAGACGAACTTAGGGACGAAATACTACTCCCAGATTGCCGTCCACCACACAATCTGGGATCAATAGTTTCCGGCGACTTCTCACTCTGCAAAGGATGGGATGGACACCCCCTAATAAAATGTCCTTTTTTTCCACAGAAGAAACAACTTCTTGTTTTGTGCCGCACCACCGATCCCCTCCCCCGGAATGATGGTCCCCCTAATTGCTAGCTCCCTGGACTGACCAGAGAACCCCATATAAGGGACCCTTGAGGAAGTGGAGTCATCACAGGGGCGAAGTTACCCCGCACCTCTCCCAAGACGTCTGTCAATACATACAAGGGCCATAGCGGCTTCCAGTGTCGTGGGAGGGTCATCGCTCAACACAACTTTTAATTGTCAGATAAACCGACAAAAGGCCCAAGACCGGGCATTCCACTGGGTTCCGTGGCCCTACCTACGGAACCCGAACAAATTCCCCCGGACGATCTCCCGCTTATCTTACGAACTTATTTTCAGCAAG
>JARQOD010001168.1:0-35592 GCA_033576555.1 Oophaga sylvatica | reverse complement strand
CCGCTGCGGTCCCTCATTCATCTCCGTCCGCAGTGGAGCCTGCTCAGCTTAGACGTCGGTCCCAGCGTCTCGCCCAGTCTAACAGTGTGCAGAGGATTACTGCTGTTCCTCCAGGCTCTGCTATTGTGACCAATACTGGTTAGCGGCGAGCAGACGTCTTTAGGACAAAGTCCTTGTTTTCTCCTTCTGAGCATGCCCAGAGTGAGATCTCTCATTGAGATCAGGGGTCACATGCTCAGGTGCTGCAGCAGCTCCTATTGGTCCGCCAGGAAGGTCCTGTGACTACTGGTGTTCTGGAACAAGTTCCATTGGTCCTTGTTTCTGGAAGGTCCTGTAGCTATTGCTATAAAAGGGTAGCATGGCTGGGCCGCCATGCGCTAATATCAATCTTTATATGCTATGCGCCAGTGTGGTCATGCACAGTGTGTGTGGTTAGGGCCCCGGCTGAAATAAGCCCCTAGAATACTGACTTAATCGGTGAGGAGTTTGGTATGCTAGCTGGTCAGGATCGGTGTCCTAGATGCCCTAGATTACCGGCATAACCGGTGAGGAGTTTGATTGCCGTATTCAGGGCCTGGCGTTCAGACGCCATAGATTGCGGGTGACTCCCGCGAGGACATTAGCGCATGATCACGTTCTATGTTCGCTTAGCACTTAACTGTCTACCTGGGTGCCTGACAGGACACACAAGTTTGTCTCAGCGGCTCTGTGACGTAACAGGGTTCGCTTTCAACGCTAGACAGCGCCCTAGCGTGTTTATTTTGCGACTCAGTTGTGTTTAGTGAGTTCGCACACATTGCCATATAGCGCTGCGGCACTCCTTCTAGCGGCTCTGTGAAATAACAGAGTTCGCACATATTGCCACAGCGCATTGCGGTGTTTATTTTGGCGACTCTGAGTGATAACAGAGTTTGCGTCTTGCGCCATTTTACTAGCAGCAGGTTCCGCCTGCACGGTGGACCCCGGGCTGCGAATGCACCTCTCTATCTCATATATTTGGTGCGTTCCGCAGACCCTAACAGTAGCAACTTGGGACATGCCACCCTTTCCCCTAGATAAAAACATACGGACCACTCAACTTTGTGACAAGCTTTTGCAAAAATGCCTTGCGTGACATTTGTCCGGTGGTCATCTCCTTGTATAATATCCATATAGGAAAGATGTGTATCTTCGTACCGTATTAACCAGTAGATAGAAAAATATTTAGACTTGAGAGTCCTCAGTGGTTGATCAACCACTGAGGACTCTCAAGTCTAAATATTTTTGTATAATATCCAAGCATTTATACCCGCTAAGTCTAAGGTATTTTCAAATGCGTGAACAGGCCATCTCCTAGTACCTGTTCTTGTGCTGTATTTGCGTGCCATCTGATCTACTACATCTACTCCATATTTTGTTTCATTATAAAACTTTACAGTTTCTGGAGGTTTTTTTTGGAGATTCAGAAGCAACAAGAACATCGGGATGCTATATTCATGCATATTGCCCATTTGCAGATAAACAAATATTCTTTCTAGCTGTAAACTATAACTAATAACATCAATCTGTATGCAAATATAGTTTTTCTCCCAAAAAATTGCTGCTTCACACTATACAGTATAAAATAATCGAATAATAAGCCAATAAAATATTGTATATACCTGTAGGAGTTTTCAGAGCTCTTATGTCTGCATCTGTTGTCTTTGTCTCTCCAAGTGAAATGAAAGTAATTTACTATCCAGACTAAAGCCCCCGTCTCACACAGCGATCTCGCTACCCAGATCGCTGCTGAGTCACTAGTTTTGTGACGCAGCAGCGAGCTCACCAGCGATATCGCTGTGTGTGACATTCAGCGACGATCAGCCCCCTGCTGGGTATCGCTGATCGTCGCTGAAAGGCCAGGACATTTTTTTGATCGCTGGTCTCCCGCTGACAGGCACGCATCACTGCGCGGTGCCTGGAAACCCGCTGTGTACCTTGGTTACCAGCTCCCTGCATCAGGGCGCTGGTATCCAAGGTACACTGCGGGTACCTAAGCGATGTCACCCGCAGTGTCGCTTGTACTGATCGCTGCCTGAGCTGCCTGTTTGGCAGCTCAGCAGCGATAATGTAGCGATACACCAGCGATCCTGATCGTTGTCGGGATCGCTGGTGTATCGCTATGTGAGACCCGGGCTTTACTGTCTACTGCTAGGACCAGAGAAAAACACCTCCTTTCGTTAGCATGAGATAAGAGCCTACAGTTTTACAAAAAAGCTCTATTCAGATCAGCATTACACAGTAATACAACCAGGTAACACAATGAAAATGTGAAAAGTTGACATCTGAATTGAACTACATCTATATGAACATCAGGGTAAATAAGATACAGTGAAAAAATTATGCACAAAACTTTACAGCAACTTTTAGTGACAAAAGGACAGCAAAATATAGCAGGTATGACTACCTTTAGTAGTTATAGGTGAATGTTGAAATAACTGCGCAATTTTTGCACCTAAATTATTTATTGCCACAAAATCTTTTTTAACATCCTATTTGAGGAAAAGTCCCCGAGTCTCAAGCAGGAATTCCAAAAAATGTTGTCACAGAGGAGAAATACATAGAGTGGAAGTAGTCAAAATGACTACCTCAGTAGTTCTAGTGTTAAAACAAGCAGCTAAAGCGTGGAATGACAAAATCATGGAAGTACTAACAAATGAAAAATTTCAAAGAAGCAAAGCTGATCCATGCTTGTACACAAAAAGGATGAGTAATAGATGGATTTATGTACTCATATACAGTACAGACCAAAATTTTGAACACAACTTCTCATTCAAAGATTTTTCTGTATTTTCATGACTGTATTAATGCCTGGTTCCCACCGAGAAGCATGGAGGAGGTGGTGTGATGGTGGGGGGTGGCTTTGCTGGTGACACTGTTGGGGATTTATTCAAAATTGAAGCGGTGAGTGGTCCAGCTCACCCCAAACCATCTCGATTGGGTTCAACTCTGGTGACTGTGGAGGCCAGGTCACCTGGCGTAGCACCTCATCACTCTCCTTCTTGGTCAAATAGCCCTTACACAGCCTGGAGATGTGTTTGGGGTCATTGTCCTGTTGAAAAATAAATGATGGTCCAACTAAACGCAAACCGGATGGAATAGCATGCTGCTGCAAGATGCTGTGGTAGCCATGCTGGTTCAGTATGCCATCAATTTTGAAT
Source organism: Oophaga sylvatica (assembly GCA_033576555.1). Classification (NCBI taxonomy): domain Eukaryota; kingdom Metazoa; phylum Chordata; class Amphibia; order Anura; family Dendrobatidae; genus Oophaga; species Oophaga sylvatica. Next base: position 32,413 of record JARQOD010001168.1, on the reverse strand, counting down.
AAATCCCCAACAGTGTCACCAGCACAGCACCCCCACACATCACACCACCTCCTCCATGCTTCACGGTGGGAACCAGGCATGTAGAGTCCATCGTTCACCTTTTCTGCGTGCAAAGCAGTAATCAAAGCTAAAGGTGGCTACTTTGAAGAACCTAGAATATAAGACATATTTTCAGTTGTTTCACTCTTTTTTGTAAAGTGTAATGTATAATTCCACATGGGTTAATTCATAGTTTTGATGCCTTCAGTGTGATTCTACAATTTTCATAGTTATGAAATTACAGAAAAATCATTGAATGAGAAGGTGTGTCCAAACTTTTGGTCACGACTGTATGTAGACGACATTTTGATTTGTTTTAAACAAGAAAGGGATAAAGAAAACATTCTAAAAATCCTGAAATTACATTTTGAAATCAAAGTAAATGTAAAACAGTACCTACGAATACAGATAGAAAGACAAGAAGTACTGTGGTTAAGACAATTGCTGACAGAATTAGGACAATCACATTTGGAACCAACAAAACTCAAAGAGGACCAAGGAGTCTTGAAGTTGGAGTATTGCCTACTGAAGAAATGACAGCAGACATTTTCACGAAGGCGTTGAATGCTGATAAACATCAGAGACTAATAAAAAAGTTGAGTTTGATTGAATAAGTCCTTACTGTTGAGAAAGGGTGTTGTCATATGAAACAGTTGTGGACTTTTATATATGTGTGAAGGAGGACTTTATGCTGACCTGACAGTAGATGGCGATGTTGTGTAACGTTTCCTTCTTTAATGTATTGTATAAGAATTAGTCTCTTGTTAGTTTCACTTTCGTTTTGTTCCTGCTTGCTGATGCAATGCTGTAATGACTGTGCATTTTTCCTTCACCTCATGTTCAGAGAAGTAAACACTTGTTATCCCATGCAACCTGCTCTGTGAAGTTTCCTCTGCAAAGGTGTGGATTCAGAAGCTGTGCAACATCAATAACTCAGCATAATAATTTTAGCTCTTTATTGCATTGCCTGTTAATGGTTTCCACCAGTAAGGGGAACAGTATTGAGAAATTGGATCACTCACATGCATTGTTTTGCACAGGGCCCTCAGTTACACCTCTTGGCAACAGATAGGAAAAAGTCAGCATAATATTGCATTTTTTTTTTTAGTATTGCCTGTTTATGGTTTTACACCGGTAGGGGGAACAACATTGAGCGAGTTTCTCAATGCCATGCATTGTTTTTTACGGAGCCCTCAGTGACACCTCTTGCCAACAGATACGAAAATATTTTCTTGACTATTGAAGTACCTTTTTGGGGGGGGGCATATTGGCACACTGTTCTGTATATCACATGTATCTGGGACTAGACTCATTATTTGTTCTGTACCCAACTGTAGTTAATAATCGATAGGCAACAGATTCTATAAATATTTGGAACTTGCTGAACATAAATTTATAGACGGCGAATGTTATTCATTAAGCCACGTTCCTTTTTCTAGGATCATGACATTGGAACATAATGGCAATAAATCTATTATGTATAGAGAGCTGCAGGTGTTTTATTACAACATTGATGTGGTCACAAAACTGTAGTCTGACTCTTCCACATGCAGCAATGTGGTGAAAATGTAAGGGACAGTCCTACGTCCCTTTTTCTAAACGAGCATCCTTTTTATATAAATTGATAGTTATTTTTTTCTTCATATGTCACTCGATTTTTTTGGGGGGGAAAAAAACTCTATCTGAGGAAATTGATTGGGCTTAATGTAATCCGGGTTTCACCTTTGACTTGGAGAGGAGGTGTTCATACACCTTCTGATATGTTGTAATTTCGTCGGTGGTCATCCCGTGGCTGGAGGCAGAAGCAGTCAGGTGTGTCTGTGTCAAATCTTATGGAGCGCCATCGGGAGCTCCGCGCGCTCCAGGAGAGGGGGATGGCTATAAGGCCAGCCGTCTTCCCTTATGGCCGCTTACGGATACCCTGGACACTGAGAGAAAGGGCGGGAGGACCAGGCCCCCAGAGAGGCTGTCACCGAAGCTGTCATCGCGCTGCTGGCGCTTGTTCCGGAGCCCCTACATGGACCCTGCGGAGGCTGGAGGAAGCTGTGCGGCTCCCCCCCTTGGTACACCTCCGCCAGGAAACTGCCTAGCCGGGCGGCAGGCGCAGGTCTGCTGAGCGGACCTGGATCGAGTGCCGCAATGGAAGTGCAGGTCACACAGGATGTGCGGCCTCCTCGCAGAGCGCAGTGGGCACCAGGGGCTAGTGGCGCTGCGGGGGGTGGCGTGGAACCCCATAGTGAGCCGGGAGAAGCATCGAAGCGGAGCATGGTGTACAGGACAGAGCAGGCAGGGAGCCAGACACGGGGGCTGTGCGTGCGGCAGGCGCCCTGGAGGAGGACGTCGGTAACGGGCCTGCAATGGGGAGGAAGAAGAGGAGGTGTTCAGCGGGCAGGCTGCATCAGCCGGACCCCCTGCTGCATGGCCCTGACAGCAGTCGAACCAGGAGGAGAGTGTTGGGCAGCATGGTCGCACAAGGATGGCAATTGCTAGAGCTCACGGGATCGCAGTGGCATTCCAGGGCCATATGGAGGTCGGCAGTTTGCCGCTCTGCACACGCTCCAGTCCCCACTGGTGATGAGGATGCCAGGGGTGCAGCCCAGGGGTGTGTGCCTGGGGCAGCGAGGCGGCACAGAGTGTTATGATACACACAGCGACATGGACGTGGCTGTAGAGCTACAGGATGCGTGACGTTCGGTTGACGGGGACACAGCACCTGTGCAGCTTGTTGAGTACGAGTCTTTGTCATGTTTTTTGCCCACAGGGGCTGTTTGTGGTGTAATCGGTGGGGGTAGTGCGCTAGGGTTAGAGGAGCTGGGTCCGAGAGGTGGCGTCGGTATGGTAGGCCCGGATATTAGGGAGGTGCTGTTGACAATGTCTCACATTTTAAAAAGAATGGAAGGGGGTACAGCGACTGGGGCAGGGGTGTCACCCGTCGGGCTATGGGTCGCGTCATCGGCTTCGGGGAATCAGATTGTGTGTGACCCCTGTAGGGCCGTGGAGGGGGAACAGGTAACCAGCTCTGGTGTATCCGTGTCACTGCAAACGGAGAAGGATAAAGGGGATGCTTTAAAAATGGATGATAGGGCAGAGGGTCAAGTTAACGTTTGCTTTGAGGGCCCCTTGGGGGCGCATTTTAAAAAACAATTGAAGGCGAAAAAGTGTGGTGAAGAATAAGTGAAAAATTTTCCCTTTACCCCTTGGAGAAGTTTAATTTGGATAGGGCAAAGAGGGATGACAGGAAAATGGAGGAGAAGCGAACTGGCACTGGCGCCTTATCCAGCAAACTTTCCCAAACTCGATGCAAACATTCCCTATATTACCGAGTGTTACAGTTCAGAAGTCCACGGAAAATAATTCATGATTGTTTTGTGTACGCGATTGGGGAAGCTCACCACACTTGTGGTGGGCTGACCTGGTTGCGCTTTGATGAACAATTCAGGCAGCGTAAGGCGGTCAGGCCTCACATTAGGTGGTATCTGTTAGGGTTCGAGTTCCCACTCCTGCACAGGGGGAATCTAGAGCTGTTCCCGCTGCGGTCCCCCATCCATCTCTGGCCGCAGTCGTTCCTGCTCAGCAGATACGTCGGTCCAGCGTCTTGCCCGGCCCAGTACTGTGCAGAGACTTACTGCTGCAACCAGTGTTGGAGCAGGCAGATTTGTGACTAAGTCCTTTATTGCTTCATCTGAGCATGCCCAGGGCAAGATCTCCCATTGAAGTTCAGGGGTCACATGCTCGGATACAGCTGCCACTCCTATTGGTCCTTCAGGATGGTCCTGTGGCTGTTGATGTTCTGAAACAGCTTCCCATTGGTCATTCCTGGTAGGTCTTTTTCTTGTAGCTGCTATAAAAGGCTGTCCTTACCGCACGGCCATGCGCTAGTATCAACCATTATATGCTTTGCGCCAGTATGGTCATGTGTGTGTGTGGTTAGGGTGGCTGAAATACGCCATTACAATACCGACCTAATCGGTGAGGAGCTTGGTATGCTAGCTGGTCAGGGTCGATGTCTTAGATGCTTTAGATTACCAGCATAACCGGTGAGGAGTTTGATTGCCATATTCAGGGCCTGGCGTTCAGACGCCATAGATTGCGGGTGACTCCCGCGAGGACATTAGCGCAAGATCACTTTCTATGCTCGCTTAGCAGTCAACTGTGTACCTGGGTGCCTAACAGGACACAGAAGTTTGTCTCAGCGGCTCTATGACGCAACAGGGTTCGATTTCAACGCTAGACAGCGCCCTAGCGTGTTTAATTTGCGACTCAGTGGTGTTAACTGAGTTCGCACACATCGCCATATAGCACTGCGGCACTCCTTCTAGCGGCTCTGTGGAATAACAGAGTTCGCACATATAGCCACAGAGCGTTACGGCGTTTATTTTGGCGACTCTGCGGGATAACAGAGTTCGCTTCTTGCGCCATCTTACTAGCAGCAGGCTCCGCCTGCACGGTGGACCCGGGCTGCGAACGCACCTCTCTACATCTTATATTTGGTGCGTTCCGCAGACCCTAACAGTATCAAAAGGATATAGGCCTGTGGCTTTAAGTGATGGCGCCCGCAAGGTATGGGCAGTCCTTTCACGGAAGTGGAGGGAGCATTTCATGGCAGGTGGGACAAGGAGGAGGTAGTCAGGGGGGGCAAGGAGCAAATGAAAAATCTTGAACATGCTGGCAGTTTAATGAGGGTCAGTGGAAATATGGCAATACTTGCAAATTTAAGCATGTGTGCAGTCGTGTGCAGGTACAGTTTAATTTATTAGAATTTTCAATGACTTTTGATATTTATTGTTTTTATCCTGCTGTTTTTCATTTTTTGCGTTGTGAATCAATACCTAAGGTGTGGGGGTGGGACAGAAATTACATGAACAACTGAGGTAGCTAGCAACTTTTAGCTTGTATTTCTCTGCAGGATGTTTTTCTGATCTAACAATGGCCTCTACATCTCGCGGAAGACAGTGATCAAATAATCCAAATATTTTTGGCTACACCTGTGTAAAATTTACTGTGAAGACGCAGAGGTGCAACATTACTGACTTTGTTAAGAGGGTGTATTGTGCGTACTTCAGAGTTAAACTTGGAAAACAAGACAAGCATTCTTCTCCTCACAAAAGTGTGCAAAACCTGTATTGAGAGCTTGACATCATGGTCTCAAGGAAAGAATGTTAAACTTCAGTTTGGAGTTCCTATGGTTTGGAGAGAACCAAGCAATCATTTACAAGACAGCAATTTTGCCTTGTCGATGTAAAAGGTTAGAATAAGAAAAAAAAGCAATATTTGCAATACCTGAGTATCCCTTCAGCTATTCGACCAGTTGCCCATAGTGAAGACATACCTGTTCCAAAATGAACTGCGCTTCCAGAAAACGTTGACACAGATCTATCCTCCTCACATTGTTATACTAATGAAGAAGACAGTACAGATATTTTTCTGCCATGTCATGAAGATAGTGACAAAGCAATTATGTTTACTCAGTCTGCTTTGAATGATCTGGTTACAGATCTTTATGTACCAAAACAGTCTGCTGAACTATTGGCTTCAAGAAGACTACAAGACAATCGAATGTTCAAACCCAGTACAAGTGTCTCATTTTATCGGAACAGGGAAGCAGAACTGCATAAGTGCTTCCATTCAGATGGCCAGCTTGTCTATTGTACTGATGTTGAAGGGCTACTTCTCTTTATGGGACTTCCAGCATATGATTCAAGGGATTGGAGGCTTTTTATGGATAGTTCCAAAAGAAGTTAAAAATGTGTTCTGTTCCCCAAGGTAGATTCCACATACTGGTATGCCGGCTCTAGAATAGACCTCGCACAATAGTGAATATCTATGCCCCAAATAAAAGTCATATTCGATTCCTAAACAAATTGCAAAAGAAAATTGACAAGGTTAAGACTGGCGACCTTGTCTTATTGGGGGACTTTAATATTGTCCCAGACAGTTATCTAGATTCATCCTCCTCTGTACGCCATAAAGTCTCAGCCCTAAAAAACTGGTTAGTCCAGAACGAATTCTATGATGTCTTTCGCTGTTTGAACACGTCATCGCGTGAATATTCTCATTTCTCGGACGTCCATAAAACGGCCTCCAGAATTGATCTTGTACTCACCAATATATTCACCTTAACTAAATTCAAAAGCATTAAATTTTTAAAGAAATCCATATCAGACCACACCCCTGTCCTTACTGAATTTTTGCTGGGCCCCCCTCCAAAAGTTTGTTCCTGTGGAAAAATAATCCTATCCTTTACACAATTCCGAGTTTAAACAAGAAATAGAGACTTTAATTTCAAATTATTTCAAAGAAAATATATCTGATGAGGTCAATTCTTTTACTTTATGGAATGCCCATAAAGCTGTACTTAGGGGGGGACTCATACAAATCTATTCCAGATACAAAAAGAGAAATAGGGAAAAGATTATCAACTTAAAAAAACAAATAAGGCAAAAAGAGGAGCAACAGAAACCTAACAGCTCCATCCTCGTCCATCCAAGCAGAGATTCTGAAACTCAGGCAGAACTTAAGATCAGAAATATACAAGGAATATGATGGGGTCATTAAAGCCTCAAAGTATAAGGTATACACCTCGGTGAACAAGCCTGTGAAATATATGATATAGCAAATAAACTCAGAACTCAACTTCAGTAGAGTGATGATTTTTAATCGTGTCCACAGTAATTACAGAAACGTTTCGGTCCTGAACTTGGACCTTCATCAGTCACTGTGTGGTTATAGAAAAAATAAAATAAAGTAAAATAAAAGGATTTTACAAAAGGGAAACAAAGTATGTACAACAATAGTAATAAATCTTGGTCAAACGAAAATAACAGTTCATGAGTATGCTGTAATTCAGGAGCATAACTAGATAAAAAATGGAGGACGGATGTGATGCGAGAGTAATAGGTAATAAAACATACCATGGACTACTGTGAGTAGGTGGACCCAGCAAAAGAGGGGCTATGCCCGGAATATCTGTATAATGATATAATAGGCATAGTGAGACAATGTGGCTAAGTAAAAGGATCAGTGATAAGTGAGAGATAATCCTACCAGGTTTAGATTATGTTCAATATAGGTGATCAAATATGGCAGCGGTTACCTGGAGAAAAGCATGTGGAACATGAGCAGAGTGCGGTACTGAGCGGTATTCCATGAAGGATATACTGGATAGCGAGTAACTAACCTGGGGGGTCCCGGTGGAGTAAAAAATGTGCCTGCGGTGGACGCGGTATCCGCCGCTAGTCCGTGCATGTAGTGAATGCAATTGCGCAGGCTAAATAAAGGGAAGAGGCGGGACTATGTAGCTATGGTGCCTATCAGGCGGCTCCAGCTCAGAACAGGAAGTGACGTGGCAGGAAGTGAATGGCCGTGCGTGTCACTGTCAGGTGATTTATTCCAGTGGATAGCCAGCATTCTCCTAGGTCTTAAAGAGCGGTGCTGTGAGAGGAGGCATTTTGTAAAGTAGGAACAGGTAGTGTGGATATCAAAGTAAGGTGTCCGACTTGTGAGGAAACATGTTCAAAAGGCTAGTATAGGCGGCTCTAGGGAGAACAGAAAGGAAATATTTGTTAGTCCTTATATTATTAAGGCAGTATTATATCATAGCAGAAAAAAGATTCATACATAAGCTATGTTCTATATATGTAGGTATCGTCAGGATGGTTTTATCCCAAACCATTCAACAGGGACATAAAAATTGCATAGATAGTAGAAATATAGTAACCACTTGAACACTTAGTACATTTACTTAATTATGATGTCACACATTTTTAACCTATGGGTGAGAAACAGATATGGAGTCAATGGACAGCGGTTCTAAATACAAAGTTGAGATATATAAGAGCTTATATACACACAGCAGAGGTATAAGCTGATAAACAGCCACAATTGGTATGAAGGGAATACAGATATTGTATGTGACAAGTAGGTTACGTAAAGGATAATAGATTGTAATCCTTATTTAGTCCTTTAGGAGATAAGGTATCCAGGGTGTGTATCCAGTAGGCCTCACGGCGTTTTAATTGTCGTATACGGTCACCACCTCTCCTTGGTTGTGGTACTTGTTCCAGGACCTGCAACCTCAGTTGAGCTATGGTATGACCCTGGGTTAAGAAATGATGTGGTATAGGGAGAAGTGTATTCTTACACCTGATTGTGGACTTGTGTTTGGATATACGGTCCTTAATGGGTTGGGTTGTCTCCCCCACATACAATAATCCACAGGGACATTTAATGACATGGATGACAAAAGGAGTGTCGCATGTGAAAAAACCTCTAACTTTGTATGCTTTGCCTGTGTGGGGGTGATGAATAATTTCACCCTTTAGTACGTTACTGCATTGTGTGCAGTTTAAGCAAGGAAAAGTGCCCAATTTGGGTTTTTGAGGAATCTCTGTGTTCCCTTAGGTTTAGTTGGGTCCAAATCCACTCTAATTAAAGTGTCCTTGAGATTGGGTGGACGTCGAAAGCAAGGAAGAAATGGTTTTGCGAACTCAGAGATGTCTGGATGTGCCGTATGTAGGAGGGGCCAGTGTTTCCGAATAGATTTGTGCAGTATATAAGCAAAAGGATGGTATGAGTGTACAAAGGCTATTCTGCCCTTAGTGTCCTGTTTCTCATGAGTATGGGGTGTGAGGGATGAGTCCAAAACTTTTTGTGGGTAACCCCTATCTCTGAACTTTGAATTCATCTCAGATAGGCGGACCTCCTTAGTGGATTGGTTAGAGACAATCTTGCGTACACGGTGAAACTGAGACTTCGGAATGGATTTTTTCATGGCAGTGGGATGGAAGCTGTTGAAATGGAGTAGGCTATTGCGGTCGGTGGGTTTGACAAAGAGGTCTGAACTTAGATAGCCCTCAGTATCCTTCATGATTAAGGTATCTAGGAAATTCATTTTGGACGGGTCCTGGGAAATTGTGAAACTCAGCCCTGGCCATGAGTTATTTAAGAAATCATGGAAAATTGATAGGGACTCTAACGTGCCCCCCATATGCAAAAGATATTGTCTATGTAGCGTTTCCACGTTATGACATTATCTTTGAAGAGAGAGCAGGTGTATATGGTTGTCTCCTCAAAATGAGCCATATAACAGTTAGCATAGGGGGGCGCTACGTTCGAGCCCATTGCGGTCCCGCGTATTTGTAGAAAGAAGTCATCCTGAAATAGAAAATAGTTTTTATTGAGTACTGTGGAAAGGAGGTCTATACACAGATTAATTTGTGTTGTGTTAAGGTCAGATGTTTCCAATAGGCGTTGGACCGATCGAATGCCCTGTGCGTGAGGTATGGAGGTATAGAGATCCTTCACGTCAAAAGTGACTAGTAGGGAGTCTCTAGACACTTGACCAATGGAATGGATGATGTCCAAAAAAGAGCCTGTGTCCAAAAGAAAAGATTGACTTAGTTTGGTTAGTGGAGTAAGAATCTATTCTAAGTAAATTGCAATTGGTGAAAGTATGGAATCTGAGGCGGCAACTATGGGTCTGCCAGGAGGTTGTTGAAGGTTTTTGTGGATTTTTGGTAATATGTAAAATACCGGTATGACTGGGTTTTGGGAGATGAGAAAGTCCTGAGTTTTTTACGTAACCTACTTGTCACATACAATATCTGTATTCCCTTCATACCAATTGTGGCTGTTTATCAGCTTATACCTCTGCTGTGTGTATATAAGCTCTTATATATCTCAACTTTGTATTTAGAACCGCTGTCCATTGACTCCATATCTGTTTCTCACTCATAGGTTAAAAATGTGTGACATCATAATTAAGTAAATGTACTAAGTGTTCAAGTGGTTACTATATTTCTACTATCTATGCAATTTTTATGTCCCTGTTGAATGGTTTGGGATAAAACCATCCTGACGATACCTACATATATAGAACATAGCTTATGTATGAATCTTTTTTCTGCTATGATATAATACTGCCTTAATAATAAAGGACTAACAAATATTTCCTTTCTGTTCTCCCTAGAGCCGCCTATACTAGCCTTTTGAACATGTTTCCTCACAAGTCGGACACCTTACTTTGATATCCACACTACCTGTTCCTACTTTACAAAATGCCTCCTCTCACAGCACCGCTCTTTAAGACCTAGGAGAATGCTGGATATCCACTGGAATAAATCACCTGACAGTGACACGCACGGCCATTCACTTCCTGCCACGTCACTTCCTGTTCTGAGCTGGAGCCGCCTGATAGGCACCATAGCTACATAGTCCCGCCTCTTCCCTTTATTTAGCCTGCGCAATTGCATTCACTACATGCACGGAATAGCGGCGGATACCGCGTCCACCGCAGGCACATTTTTACTCCACCGGGACCCCCCAGGTTAGTTACTCACTATCCAGTATATCCTTCATGGAATACCGCTCAGTACCGCACTCTGCTCATGTTCCACATGCTTTTCTCCAGGTAACCGCTGCCATATTTGATCACCTATATTGAATATAATCTAAACCTGGTAGGTTTATGTCTCACTTATCACTGATCCTTTTACTTAGCCACATTGTCTCATTATGCCTATTATATCATTATACAGATATTCCGGGCATAGCCCCTCTTTTTGCTGGGTCCACCTACTCACAGTAGTCCATGGTATGTTTTATTACCTATTACTCTCGCATCACATCCGTCCTCAATTTTCTGATCTAGTTATGCTCCTGAATTACAGCATACTCATGAACTGTTATTTTCGTTTGACCAAGATTTATTACTATTGTTGTACATACTTTGTTTCCCTTTTGTAAAATCCTTTTATTTTACTTTATTTTATTTTTTCTATAACCACACAGTGACTGATGAAGGTCCAAGTTCAGGACCGAAACGTTTCTGTTATTACTGTGGACACGATTAAAAATCATCACTCTACTGAAGTTGAGTTCTGAGTTTATTTGCTATATTTATATGGTGTGGGAACCTACTCAGATACTCCTATACGGCTGTGCACATGATTATTCACTTTGCTGTGAAATATATGATGTCCAAACTTAAAAGTGAAGTGAGAGTTAATAGAAGGATTTTAAAATTGTCTCTCCCCTTGGGTGAAGCACCGACCCATCCACCTTGGACATAGTCGAATCGTTTGCTGAATTTTTTGGGAAGCTCTATAACCTAAAGATGGATCCTTAACTTCCTTAAAAACCAAAATCTGATAGATGCTTACTTGGAAGGGTATTAACCTTCCAAAAGGATTAGAGCAGTGACTTGGACTATATAAATGGCCCCTTTTCAGAGAAGGAGATAACTGCTGTAATTAACAAACTGCAAAATCAAAAGACCCTGGGCCGGACGGCTTTTCAGGGGAATACTACAAGTCTTTTGCAAAACTATTAGCCCCATATTTGGCCTCTGTTTTTGATCTGGCATCCTCTCGGGGTTCATTCCCAAATGAGATGCTGGAAGCTACAATTGTTATGATTCCAAAGGCGGGGGGGGACCCCGAGAGGATACAGAACTACAGACCAATTTCGCTTATCAATAGCGACATTAAAATTTACTCTAAGATACTGGCTGAGCGTTTGAAAAATATTTTACCAAATTTGTTGAATGATGACCAAATTGGTTTCACTACAGGCAGACAAGCGTCAGACGGGACCAGAAGGGTAATTAACCTGATGAACCTAGTTAAGACTTCAGGACATCAATCGGCATTTCTGGCACTGGATGCCGAGAAAGCCTTTGACAGGCTAAACTGGTCATTTTTGAAAACAACTCTTTCCAGATTTGGCTTTGATGAAAAATTCCTATCAACGGTTTTCGCGCTTTACTCGGGTCCCAGTGCCAGAATTTACGCTAACAACTTTTTGTCTAATCCATTTTGTATTACCAATGGAACAAGACAGGGTGTCCCTTATCTCCTCTGTTGTTTGTTCTCGCCATTGAGCCTCTGGCCGAAAAAAATCAGACTTAACGAAGGGATCAGAGGTTTTAAACTCTCTTCTCGTCATTATAAGCTAGGCCTTTTTGCTGACGATTTGTTTCTTACACTGTCCGATCCTATAAACTCTATTAAGGCTCTCTCAAGAGATTTGGAAGAATTTTCCAAAGCCTCTAACTTTAAGATAAATATGCATAAATCTAAATTTATTACTTTTAACATGAATAAAGCTGAAATTGACGAGTTGAGAGGACAAACTGAGTTTGCTTGGGAAGAAAAGGAAATAATCTATTTGGGTATCAAAATAGCAGGATCGATTCAAGCTACAATTAGAGCTAACTTAGAGAATATTATCAAAATGATTGCAACCGATCTATCTTTCTTTGCACAATTGGGCTTCTCTATTTTCGGGAGGACACTATCGGTTAAATCTTTTGTTTTACCTAAAATATTATATGTTTTTAGGACTTTACCAGTAATCCTCCATTTAGGACTCTTCGCAAAATTCAGGGAATGATATTCTCTTTTGTGTGGAATGGCAAGAAAGCTAGAATCTCAGCTGACTTGCTATACAAACATAAAAATCATGGAGGTGCCGGTCTTCCAAATATTCATGCATACTATTTGGCCTCATTGATTAAACAGCTGGTATTGGTTTGCTGATAACGACCCACATCCAGCTTGGCTTCACCTAGAGAACGACACTAGCGGGTTAAACTTGGTCCGAAAACTTTTTTTTTGTTTTCTTTTTCACAAATCACGAAAAAACTCACCACATCCCATTTTTCAGTCATTAATCTCTGCCTGGAGGACGCTTGTTAAGCCACATAAAAATGTTAAAAAATTGCAGTACATTCCAAACCTACCCCTTTCCCTTTTGGCCATAATACTTGATTTCCCTATCCCTGAAACATGGACAAAGTCAGGAATTAAAAGGGTGGGAGACATTTATATCGGGGGTAAATTCCTAACTTTCAGTGAGATTAAAACCAAACATAGGTTGCCTTCCTCCGAGATAATTCTCTTTATCATGTTGAAGGATTGCATCATGGAACTAATATCTGGAAAATCTTGGAATTATGAAATTCTTTCATCACTTTTGTGCAATGTTAAAAACAAGCATATCTGGAGTCTAAGCAACTTGTATAGGCTTATAGCTGGGGATCCTAGTGGCACAAAAAACGTTTACATGAAAAGGTGGGAGTCTGATTTAGGAGAAGACTTTCGGACTGAGCAATGGGACGGTGCTATTAAAAATACCTATAGATCTAATATTTCCATGGCCCTCCATGAATGCCACTTCAAAGTGATGTCTAGATGGTATTATACCATCGATTAGGTTGTCGCACATTAATTCGGAACTTTTCCCTTTGTGTTGGAGAGACTGCGGCCAACAGGGAAACCTTTATCATATTTTTGGGGCTGTCCAAAAATTAAAGACCTTTGGTTTCAAGTCTCCCAACACATTGACCTCCTCACCAAAAATTTCAAATTACTCCTGGGAGAGTGCTTCTGTCATTAGACATGGAACAATTTGACCCTCAATTAGATATGTTATTATACATATTTTCTTGGTGGTCAAGATTACCTTGGCGTAATGGTGGAAAAAAACAGAGGTACCTAAATTTGCAGATATCTTAGATAGGATTTGTCTACACAGTGACCTGGAATGGAGATTTGCGGTTGTTAATAATAGTATTCATAAGTACTCAAAAAAATGGGAGATCTGGAACAGCAAGTTTTACGCTAAACAAACATGTTGAAACTTGTCCCTATGCTAATTGCAGTTTTAATTGATGCGTATTTAAAAGATGTATCTCTTTCTGAGGAGTTCCTCATAAGATGGTCTGACGAATGCTATTGTATTGTTTCGTTATTTTATTTTTTTTATATCCTCTTCAAACAATGTTTAGTAATGTTTGAGGGTTCTCTAATTTTATTGTTCCCTTTACCTATGTAAGTTATACCCTACTTACCCCTTTTCCATTCTGTTACCCTTCCCGGTCTTAATACTAAATTAATAAAAATATTTAAAAGGATTGACCCATAAAAAAAAAAAAAATGTGTTCTGTTACATAATGGAAATAAGTATGGCTCTGTAACAATAGGTCATTCTGTAAAACGTAAAGAAGAATATAAAAACATACAGATTGTTCTACAGAGGTTACAATACAATGTTCATGGGTGGTTAATTTGTGTGAATTTTACAATGGTTAACTTTCTTTTGGGTCTTCAAGGAGGGTAAAAAAAACACCCTTGTTTTCTGTGCTACTGTGACAGTTGAGCTACAGCAGAGCATTGCTTTAAAAATGAATGTCATCAGCCACAGAGTTTGAAATCTGGCGACAAGAATGTGATCCATGATCCTCTAGTGCAGTGATGGCGAACCTATGGCACTCGTGCCAGCGAGGGAACGCAGAGCCCTCTCAGCTGGCACGCGGCCTCGCCTCAGTTATTCCTGACTGCAGCTCCCTCTCACATTGAGCAGCTGAAATATGACGTCAGCCGGCCGGCATCGCCGCTCAATGTGTGAGAGGAAGTGAGAAGAAGGAAGCTGCCGGATCGTGGAGAGGTGAGTCTGGCCGCTGTGCCTGTGAAGCTGCTGTGTGTGTGTGTGTGTGAAGCTGCTGTGTGTGTGTGTCTGACGCGTGTGTGAAGCTGCTGTGTGTGTGTGTGTGTGTGACGCTGTGTGTGTGTGTGTGTGTGTTACTGCTGTTGTGTGTGTGTGAAGCTGCTGTGTGTGTGTGTCTGACGCTGTGTGTGAAGCTGCTGTGTGTGTGTGTGTGTGACACTGTGTTGTGTGTGTGTGTGTGTGTGTTGGTGTGTGAAGCTGTGTGTGTGTGTGTGTTGGTGTGTGTGAAGCTGCTGTGTTGTGTGTGTGTGACCTGTGTGTGTGTGTGGTGTGTTGTGTGTGTGTGAAGCTGCTGTTGTGTGTGTTGAGCTGTGTGTGTGTGTGTCTGACTGTGTGTGTGAAGCTGCTGTGTGTGTGTGTTTGACAGCTGTGTGTGTGTGTGAAGCTGCTTTGTGTGGTGTGTGAAGCTGTTGTGTTGTGACGCTGTGTGTATAGTGAGAAGCCATATCAGCTTTGAACGGGCAGAGTGAGTAGTTTTTTTTATTCAGACCATTATTCAGTATGCAGCATCATGTGTGGCCATTATACTGTATGCATCATCTTTGTGGGGCCTTTTATACGATATCCTCATGGGGGGCCCATTTTTACGTTTTCCCAACATCATGTGGGGCCCTTAATTTTAAAGTTTTTAACCTTTATATGATATCAAAGGGTGGGGCCAATTATATTTGATCATCCCATTTTGGGGCCCCATTATACTGTTTCACAGGCCATTTTTTTGGGTTTCATGGGCCCATTATCTTTTTTGCAACATTTTTTGGCCTTCCCCCTTTTCTTTTCTCAGGGGGGGCCATTTTTACTTTATGCATCTATGTGGGGCCATTTTTTAATACTTTATTGGGGCCATTTTTGTAGAAAGGGGGGGGCCATTAACTGTAAATGCATCTTTATGTGGGGGCCATTTTTCAGTTTTTGCATCATGTGGGGCCCCTTAAACGGGTATGCACCCATCATGTGGGGGGGCCATTTATTAAGTATGCAAAAAACCCAGGGTGGGCCTTTTATTACTGTAATATAGTTTCATAACCAATGTGGGGCCATACACTGAATGCCCCATCATTTGGGCCATTTTTCGGGTATGAAACCCATTATTTTGGGGCCATTAATTACCTCAAAGGGTGGGCATTACATTCTTGGGCCATTATACGAAAATGCATCATCAGGGGGGGCCCGTACAATTTTCCTTTTTTAAAAGGGTTCCCATCAGTGGGCCATTTTTCTTGTTTTGGGGGGCCCTTTAATTTGGTCTGTGGGGCCTTGTATCTATTATGAAAACACCCATTTTGGGGCCCATTATTTCAGTTTTTGCTTTTCTTTTGGGGGGGCCATTATACTGTTTGCAGAAATCATGTGGGGGGCCATTATAGGGGAAATGCACTTTAATGTGGGGCCTTTAAATTCAGTACCCCCATAAATGTGGGCCATTAACTTATGCATCTTTCAGGGTGGGGGCCATTTTCTTTATGCATCCTTTATGTTTGGCCCTTTTAATACTGTATGCACAATCATGGGGGGGCCATTTTTTCATTTAGCACCCAGGGTTTTGGCCTTTTAAAAACTGTATGCAGCTTTTAAGGTGGGGCCAATTATTTTGTATCCCATCTTTTAATTTTGGGCCTTTTTTCCCGTTTTCATCATTTGGGGCCTTTATTATTTTCCCCTTTTCCCCTTTATACAGTTGGGAACCCCATCACTGGCCATTTTAACACTTTTCCCCTTTTTTCATGGGGGCCTTTTTATACTGTATCCCCATCTTTCATGTGGGGCCATTATTCAGTAGGGCCTTCATGGGGGGTTTCCATTACCCTTTTAATGCACCCATCATGGGGGCCCCATTTTTTCCCATTTAGGGCCCTTTTTAAAATTTGGGGCCTTAATTGTTTTTTGCAATTTTGGGGGGCCCCATTATACGGTATTCAATAAATTTTTTGGGGGGCCATTTTTACGTATGCATCACATTGGGGCCCTTTATACTGTTTTTGCATCATCATGTGGGGCCCCCATTTTTTTCAAAAATTTTGGCTTTCATGGGGGGCCCTTTAAAATACTGTATCCCTTTCATCATTTTGGGCCTTAAAATCATTTATTGCTTTCATGTGGGGCCATTTAACTGTATCCCATCACCCATGTGGGCCATTATTCAGTTTTCCCCCATGATGTGTGGCCCAGTTTAAACCAATGAAAAGCATCTTTAAATTGGGTAAAATTAAAAAAGTTTTGCTAAAAAAAGGTGGGGCCCCCATTTTAAGTAATGTCCACATCATGTGGGCCCCTATTTATTGTTATGCTCAATGGGGGCCCTTTTTAACGTATTGGCCGGCTTTCATGTGGGGCCTTTTACCCCAGAAAGGGGGCCATTTTTGGGGCCATTAAACTGTATCCCCAGCTTTCATTGGGGCCCCATTATTCAGTATGCTTTTTCATTTTTTGGGGCCAAATTTAACTGTTTGCCACCATCATTGTGGGGCCCCTTTTTCTTTTTAAGAAATTTTTATTTTTTGTGACTTTTTTCCCTTTTTTTATGCACATCATGAAGGGGGCCATTTACTTATGAACCCCATCATGTGGGCCATTATTCGTATGCATCATTTAGGGGCCATTTTTTCGGTATGCCCCCTCATGGGGGGCCTTTATTACAGTATGCATCATCAATTTTGGGGCCCATTATTCCGTAGGGACATAGTGGGGCCCCAATTTTAAACTGTAGGCACATCATGGGGGCCCAAATTTAAAACAGTAGGGGCCCCATCAGTGGGCCCAAATTAAATTTGTTAAAAAAGCTTTCATTTTGGGGCCATTTTTTCGTATGAAATCAACTTGGGCCATTAACTGTATGACCATCATTTGGGGCCATTTTTTATACTGACATTTTTTTATTTTTGGGGCCTTTAATTCATTTTTCATCATGGGGGGCCATTATACTGTATGCAGAATTTTGTTGGCCATTAAAATATACCCCATTAGGGGGGGGGCCCCAATTATTCGTATCTTTCATCTTTGTGGGCCATTTTTAACGTATGACATTTGGTGGCCATTAACTGAAAGCATTTTTTTTGGTGGGGCCATTAACTGTTTTTCTTTTTTCATTTGGGGCCCCTTTTATACTGTTGCACCCTCATGTGGGCCCTTTAAATTAAAGAAATACTTTATTTGGTTGGCCATTTTTCTTTAATGCTTTTCTTTTTAATTTTGGGGCCCTTTTAAAAACCGTATGCATCATTATGTGGGCCCATTATTTTGTATGATCTATGGGGGGCCCATTAAAACTGTATTCCCAATCCCCTTTGGGGGCCAGTTATCAAAACTTGGGGGGCCAAAATTACAGTAAATCCATCATTTTGGGCCCATTACATACCCTTTTGGGGCCTTACCCTTAACAATCCGTGGGGCCATTATCATTTAAATTTTTTGGGGCTTTTTCATTGTCGGGGGGGGCCCAAAATTAATTGTATGACCCTATTGGGGCCATTATTCAAAATGCATCATTTTTGTGTGGCCATTTAACTGTTTTGCAAGCAATAAAGGTTAAAGGCCCATTTTTATTTGTTCCATGGGGGCCTTTCCCATAGAACTTGGTGGCCATTAACGGGATTCACAGGGGGCCATTTTCTTTTTGCCGGGAATAAAAATTATCAAATATTTGGGCATAACGAATACTTTTGGGGCCCCTTTCAATGAAATTTTAACTGTTGGGCTACAAAATGCATCATTTGGGGCCCAAATTTTTCAGAAATCATCATTGGGGTTAATGCTCATCTTCCTTTTCTACACGGGGTGCCTTCCTTGAAAATAGGGGCCCAAATTATTCATATGCTCAGGGGGCCAATATTAAACATTTTTGGGGCCCATTTTAAAACTAAATTATGGGGGCAAAAAATTTGGGGTTGGGCTTTAATTATAACGGGGCCTTTAATTGAGGGCAATCATTTAAATATGAATTTGGGAAAGATGTTCGGTCCCTTTAAATTTCAGAAAATGATCATTGGGGCCCTTTTTTTTCCGGGGCATTTAAAAAGCTTTTAGGGGCCTTAAGGCTTTATGCTTAGGGGGAATTTATTGTCAGGGGTTGCCTTTTCCTTATGCATCATATTTTTGGGGCCATTTTTCAGTATGACTTTGGGGGGGAAAAGGTATCTATCGGGGGATTCTATCACCATTTCCATCAATCATTCCTTCCCCCTTTTGGGGATTTTGGGGGGCCATTAAATTTTGTCCATGCCAGGCATCAGTCGTGGGGCCATTTTTTCCAAAACCCCCCCCGGGGGGCCAAAATTTTCCCTGTGGTCCCAGGTTGGTATAGTACAGTTTACCCCTTTATTTAGGCAGTCAGGGGGCCCCATTAAAACTGAATGCTTTTCCATCATTTTGTGGCCTTTTTAACTGGGGGGGAAAGCATCATGGGGGGCCATTTTTACAGTAGAAAAAGGGGGCCATTTTCAGTTGGACTCCGGGGGGCCATTATGTATCAGCATCATGGGGTGGCCAATGAAAATTTGTAATTTCGTATGAAAAGGGGCCGAAATCATTGTGGGGCCTTTTCTTTATTTTTAATATTTTATGCATCATCATGTGGGGCCCTTATTCAATTCTTTTATTTTATCCCATCATCATGTGGGGCCATTATTCGTTGAATTTGGGCCTTTTTCGATTATGGGGGCCCAAAATTTCATGAAATGCTTTCATAAATTTTGGGGCCCAAAATTATTCGTTTTCCCTTTCTTTATGTGGGGCCTTTATACTGTTTTTGCTTCATCATTTTTGGGCCCCATTTTCAGAAAATGCATCATTATGTTTTTAAAATTGGGGCCCTTTATCATGTTTAAAATTAAAGCATCATTTCCTTTTAACTGTAGACTAAAGGGGGGCCCTTTTTCTTCCCGGGGGGCCTTTTTAAAAGTACTATCAGGGGGCCTTTATCTTTATAGATATTTGGGGCCCATTATTACTGTTTGAAATCATCATGGGGGCCCCCCCATTAAAATTAGGTCTGGTTTCCAATCCTGTAGTGCAATTTGGGGGTTTAAAAGTTTTCAACATCAGGGGGCCTTTCCAAGGCCAGTTTCCTTACACTGAATGCTTTCCATCATGTGGGCCATAATTATACTTTTTTGCCTTTAAACATGTCCAGGGCCCAAAATTTTATCCCAGGTCCATTATACGAAATGCATCATCAGTGGGCCATATTCATTGCATCATGTGGCCATTATACTGTATGCATCATCATGTGGGGCCATTATCAGTATGCATCATGTGGGGCCATTACACAGTATGCGATCATCATGTGGCCATTATACTGTATGCATCATCATGGGGCCATTATTCAGTATGCATCATGTGGGGCCATTAACTGTATGCATCATCATGTGGCCATTATATCAGTATGCATCATGTGGGCCATTATACTGTAGCATCACATGTGGGCCATTATTCAGTATGCATCAATGTGGGCCATTATACTGTATGCACATCATGTGGGGCCATTATTCAGTATGCATCATGTGGGGCCATTATACTGTATGCACATCATGTGGGCCATTATCAGTAGAAATCATTATGTGGGGCCATTATACTGTATGCACATCATGTGGACAATTTTTACAGTAGGGCATCATGGGGGCCATTAACTGTATGCTTCATCAGTGGGGCCATTTTTACGTATGAGTCATGTTTGGCCTTAACTGTTATGGAGCATCATGGGGGGGGGATTATTCAGTATGATCATGTGGGCCATTATACAGTATACCATAAATGTGGCCATTATCGTATGCATCTTTGTGGGGCCATTAACGTATGACATCTGTGGGGCCATTATACAGTATGCATCAGTGTGGCCATTATACAGTATGCACATCAGTGGGCATTATACAGTATGACATCATGTGGGCCATTATACTGTTGCATCATCATGTGGGGCCATTATTCAGTAACATCATGTGGGGCCATTTACGTATGCACATCATGTGGGGCCATTATACTTATGTCATCATGTGTGGCCATTATACTGTATGCACATCATGTGGCCATTATACGTATGAGCATCAGTGGGCCTTTAAAACGTATGACATCATGTGGGGCCTTTAAATCGTATGCACATCATGTGGCCATTATACTGTATGACATCATGTGGCCATTATACGTAGGGAGCACAATTTGGCCATTAACGTAATGCATCATGTGGGGCCATTATACGTATGCATCATTGGGGGGCCATTATACGTATGACATCATGTGGGGCCATTATAGTATGATCATCATGTGTGGCCATTAAACTGTATGGCATCATCGTGGGGCCATTATACTGTAGGGCACATCATGTGGGCCATTATCAGTATGAGCTTTATGTGGGCCATTAAAACTGTATGCATCATCATGTGGGGCCATTATTCAGTATGCATCAATGTGGGCCATTATACGTATGCATCATAGTGTGGCCTTTATTACAGTTAAGCATCATCGTGGGCCATTATACTGTATGCATCATCATGTGGGCCATTATCAGTATGCATTCATGTGGGGCCTTTAACTGTATGCACATCATTTTGGGGCCATTATCGTATGCATCATCATGTGGGGCCATTTTTCAGTATGCATCATGTGGGGCCATAACTGTATGCATCACATGTGGGGCCATTATCAGTATGCACATTGTGGGCCATTTAAATATGTATGCATCACAGTGGGCCATTATTCGTATGCATCTTTGGGGTGGCCATTATACTGTATGCACATCATGTGGGGCCATTTTATGAAATGCACATTAATGTGGGGCCATTATAGTATGCATCATGTGGGGCCATTTTTACTGGTATTCATCTTTCAGTGGGCCATTATACAGTAGGGAACATCAGTGGGCCATTAAAAAACTGTATGACATCATGTGGGCCATTATCGTATGCATATCATGTGGGGCCATTTTTCGTATGCACAATCAGGGGGGCCATTAAACTGTATGCATCATCATGGGGCCATTTTTCAGTATGCCATCATGTGGGGCCATTAACTGTATGCATCATCATGTGGGGCCATTTTTCAGTATGACTTTATGTGGGGCCATTATACTGTATGCATCATCATGTGGGCCATTATAACGTATGCATCACATGTGGGGCCATTATACGTATGCATCATGTGGGCCATATATGTATGATCATAGTTGGGCCATTATACGTATGCTAAAGGGGCCTATATGAAGCATCAGTGGGCCATTATACTTATGCATCACATGGGGGTGGCCATTATCAGTATGCATCATGGGGGGCCTTATACTGTATGCACATAATGGGCCTTTTATCGTATCAATAAATTGGGCCATAACGTATGAATATGTGCCTTTATACTGTATGCAGCATCATGTGGGCCATTATCTTATGCATCATGTGGCCATTAACGTAGGGCACTTTCAGTTGGGCCATTATACAGTATGGACATATGGCCTTTAACTGGTGAGCATCATCGTGGGGCCATTTTTCAGTATGCATCAGTGGGGCCCATTATACTTATGAGCATCATGTGGTGGCCATTATACATATTGGACATACATGTGGGCCATTATACGTATGAGCATCATTTTGGGCCATTACGTATGGCATCATGTGGGCCATTATACGTAGGGGCATCATGTGGGGCCATTATACAGTATGGGCATCAGTGTGGCCATTAACAGTATGCAGCATCATGTGGGCCATTTTTACAGTATGGACATCACTTGTGGCCATTAACAGTAGGGACATAAATGTGGGGCCATTATACAGTATGGGCATCATGTGGGCCATTATTCAGTATGGAGCATCATGTGGGCCATTTAATACTGGAGCATCATGTGGGCCATATACAGTATGAGCAATATGTGGGCCATTATACTGTAGGGACATTCATTGGCCATTAATACAGTATGGAGCATCACGTGTGGCCATTATACGTATTAGCACATTGTGGCCATTATACAGTATGGGCATCAGTGTGGCCATTATACAGTAGGGAGCATCATGGGGGGCCATTATACGTAGGGACATCAGGGGTGGCCATTATACGTATGGACATCATGTGTGGCCATTATACGTAGGGAGCATCATGTGGGGCCATTATACAGTAAAGAAATCAGTTGTGGCCATATACAGAAATGGACATCATTTTTGTGGCCATTAACGTATGAGCATCAGGTGGCCATTATACTGTAGGGGGCAAATATCATGTGGGGGCCATTAACAGTAGGGACATCATGTGGGCCCATTATATGTATGCAGCATCAGTGGGCCATTAAAACGTAGGGGCATATCGTGTGGCCATTATACAGTAAAGCCAGTGTGCCATTATACAGTTGGCATCAAGGGGCCATTATTCAGTATGCATCATTTTTTGGGCCCCATTATACGTAGGGACATCAGGGGTGGCCATTATACGTAGGGAGCATCATGTGGGCCATTATACTTAGCATCCAGTGTGGCCTTTATACAGTATGACATCAGTGTGGCCTTTAATTAGTGTGGGGAGCCATCATTATACTGTATGTCAAAAAGTGTGGGCCATTATACTGTATGCCAATGGGGCCATTATACGTATGTGCATCAGTGGCCATTATACAGTATGACATAAAGTGGGGCCATTATACAGTATAGCATCAAAAAAAAAAAAAAAAAAAAAAAAAAAAAAAAAAAAAAAAAAAAAAAAAAAAAAAAAAAAAAAAAAAAAAAAAAAAAAAAAAAAAAAAAAAAAAAAAAAAAAAAAAAAAAAAAAAAAAAAAAAAAAAAAAAAAAAAAAAAAAAAAAAAAAAAAAAAAAAAAAAAAAAAAAAAAAAAAAAAAAAAAAAAAAAAAAAAAAAAAAAAAAAAAAAAAAAAAAAAAAAAAAAAAAAAAAAAAAAAAAAAAAAAAAAAAAAAAAAAAAAAAAAAAAAAAAAAAAAAAAAAAAAAAAAAAAAAAAAAAAAAAAAAAAAAAAAAAAAAAAAAAAAAAAAAAAAAAAAAAAAAAAAAAAAAAAAAAAAAAAAAAAAAAAAAAAAAAAAAAAAAAAAAAAAAAAAAAAAAAAAAAAAAAAAAAAAAAAAAAAAAAAAAAAAAAAAAAAAAAAAAAAAAAAAAAAAAAAAAAAAAAAAAAAAAAAAAAAAAAAAAAAAAAAAAAAAAAAAAAAAAAAAAAAAAAAAAAAAAAAAAAAAAAAAAAAAAAAAAAAAAAAAAAAAAAAAAAAAAAAAAAAAAAAAAAAAAAAAAAAAAAAAAAAAAAAAAAAAAAAAAAAAAAAAAAAAAAAAAAAAAAAAAAAAAAAAAAAAAAAAAAAAAAAAAAAAAAAAAAAAAAAAAAAAAAAAAAAAAAAAAAAAAAAAAAAAAAAAAAAAAAAAAAAAAAAAAAAAAAAAAAAAAAAAAAAAAAAAAAAAAAAAAAAAAAAAAAAAAAAAAAAAAAAAAAAAAAAAAAAAAAAAAAAAAAAAAAAAAAAAAAAAAAAAAAAAAAAAAAAAAAAAAAAAAAAAAAAAAAAAAAAAAAAAAAAAAAAAAAAAAAAAAAAAAAAAAAAAAAAAAAAAAAAAAAAAAAAAAAAAAAAAAAAAAAAAAAAAAAAAAAAAAAAAAAAAAAAAAAAAAAAAAAAAAAAAAAAAAAAAAAAAAAAAAAAAAAAAAAAAAAAAAAAAAAAAAAAAAAAAAAAAAAAAAAAAAAAAAAAAAAAAAAAAAAAAAAAAAAAAAAAAAAAAAAAAAAAAAAAAAAAAAAAAAAAAAAAAAAAAAAAAAAAAAAAAAAAAAAAAAAAAAAAAAAAAAAAAAAAAAAAAAAAAAAAAAAAAAAAAAAAAAAAAAAAAAAAAAAAAAAAAAAAAAAAAAAAAAAAAAAAAAAAAAAAAAAAAAAAAAAAAAAAAAAAAAAAAAAAAAAAAAAAAAAAAAAAAAAAAAAAAAAAAAAAAAAAAAAAAAAAAAAAAAAAAAAAAAAAAAAAAAAAAAAAAAAAAAAAAAAAAAAAAAAAAAAAAAAAAAAAAAAAAAAAAAAAAAAAAAAAAAAAAAAAAAAAAAAAAAAAAAAAAAAAAAAAAAAAAAAAAAAAAAAAAAAAAAAAAAAAAAAAAAAAAAAAAAAAAAAAAAAAAAAAAAAAAAAAAAAAAAAAAAAAAAAAAAAAAAAAAAAAAAAAAAAAAAAAAAAAAAAAAAAAAAAAAAAAAAAAAAAAAAAAAAAAAAAAAAAAAAAAAAAAAAAAAAAAAAAAAAAAAAAAAAAAAAAAAAAAAAAAAAAAAAAAAAAAAAAAAAAAAAAAAAAAAAAAAAAAAAAAAAAAAAAAAAAAAAAAAAAAAAAAAAAAAAAAAAAAAAAAAAAAAAAAAAAAAAAAAAAAAAAAAAAAAAAAAAAAAAAAAAAAAAAAAAAAAAAAAAAAAAAAAAAAAAAAAAAAAAAAAAAAAAAAAAAAAAAAAAAAAAAAAAAAAAAAAAAAAAAAAAAAAAAAAAAAAAAAAAAAAAAAAAAAAAAAAAAAAAAAAAAAAAAAAAAAAAAAAAAAAAAAAAAAAAAAAAAAAAAAAAAAAAAAAAAAAAAAAAAAAAAAAAAAAAAAAAAAAAAAAAAAAAAAAAAAAAAAAAAAAAAAAAAAAAAAAAAAAAAAAAAAAAAAAAAAAAAAAAAAAAAAAAAAAAAAAAAAAAAAAAAAAAAAAAAAAAAAAAAAAAAAAAAAAAAAAAAAAAAAAAAAAAAAAAAAAAAAAAAAAAAAAAAAAAAAAAAAAAAAAAAAAAAAAAAAAAAAAAAAAAAAAAAAAAAAAAAAAAAAAAAAAAAAAAAAAAAAAAAAAAAAAAAAAAAAAAAAAAAAAAAAAAAAAAAAAAAAAAAAAAAAAAAAAAAAAAAAAAAAAAAAAAAAAAAAAAAAAAAAAAAAAAAAAAAAAAAAAAAAAAAAAAAAAAAAAAAAAAAAAAAAAAAAAAAAAAAAAAAAAAAAAAAAAAAAAAAAAAAAAAAAAAAAAAAAAAAAAAAAAAAAAAAAAAAAAAAAAAAAAAAAAAAAAAAAAAAAAAAAAAAAAAAAAAAAAAAAAAAAAAAAAAAAAAAAAAAAAAAAAAAAAAAAAAAAAAAAAAAAAAAAAAAAAAAAAAAAAAAAAAAAAAAAAAAAAAAAAAAAAAAAAAAAAAAAAAAAAAAAAAAAAAAAAAAAAAAAAAAAAAAAAAACCCCCCATTTCAGAGGAATTGGGTTTTTTGGGGACATTTGGGTTTTTTTTTTTGTCATTGGTTTTAATTGGGGGCCCCATTTTTCCATTTTTTGGGCATCGGGGTTTTTTTCAGTAGGGACATCAGGTGGCCTTTTTCAAGCCCTTTTCCTTTATACAGAGGGAACAATGGGGGCTTTTTTATGTTTTGGGGGCCTTTTCTTTTTTTTGGGGGGTTTATTTTTCATTTTTTCCTTTTTTTTTTGGGCCTTTTTTTCCTTTCTTTATGCCCCTTTTTTTTTAAAATGCACCCTTTTCCTTTTTTTTTTTTTTTTTTTTTTTTTTCATATAATTCAAGGGGCCATTATCAAATCATTTTTGGCCCATTTCTTATAGATAAAATTTTTCCTTATCATAGGGGGGCCCTTAGGGGAAAATTTTTTTTTTTATTTTATAATTGGGTTTTTAATTTTTTATTTGGTTTTTTAATTTTTTTTTTTTTTTTTTTTTTTTTTTTTTTTTTTTTTTTATTTTTATTTTTTTTTGTTTTTTTTTTAAAAAATTTTTTTTTTTAAATTTTTTTGGGGGGTTATCTTTATGGGTTTTATTTTTTTGTTATTTTTTATACAGTAATGAGCATCAGTGTGGCCATTATACGTATGAGCATCAGTGTGGCCATTTTTCAGTATGGGCATCATTTTGTGCCATTATAACATATGGAGCATCAGTGGGGCCATTATACAGTTGGGATAGTTCCTTTAACTTTGGGAGCATCTGTGGGGCCTTATACGTAGGGGACATCAGTGGGCCCATTATCTTAGGGGCACATGGGGCCATTTACGTATGACATCATTTTGGGCCATTTACAGATACATTGTGGGCCTTTAAAACATAGGGCACCCGGGGCCATTCTGTAGGGAAGCATCATGTGGGGCCATTATACATTTGGGGGCATCACTGTGGCCATTTAACGTATAATAGTGGGGCCATTTTCATGGGGCATCAGTTTTTCCTTTTAAAAGTATGGGCATAGTGGGCCATTATACGTATGACATTCGTGTCCTTTAAACGTAGGGAGCATCAGTGGGCCATTATACGTAGGGAGCATCATGTGGCCATTATAAAGAGGGGGAACAGTGGGGCCATTAAAGTGGGGACATCATTTTGGGCCATTTTACGTATGGAGCATATGTGGGCCTTATACTTTGGGCACCCCGGGGGCCATATCGTATGCTCATTATTTTTTATACGTGGGGCCATCGGGGGGATATACGTAGGGAACAGTGGCCTTAACGTAGGGGCCTCATGTGTGCCATTATCTTTTTAGCATCGGGGGCCTTTTATACTTTACATCAGGGGGGCCATTATCATATGACTTTTATGTGGGGCCATTTACTAGGGACATCAGTGGGCCATTTCAGTTTTCATAGGGGCCATTATACTTTGGGGAATTGTGGGGCCATTTTTTCATTGGGCCGGGTTCCTTTTTAAACGTAGGGACACAGTGGGCCTTTATCTTGGGGATATGGGCCTTTTACGTATGACTCATGTGGGCCATTATACTTATGGGCTTTTTCATGTTGGCCATTATACAGTTTTACATCATGTGTCCATTATACAGTATGGGCATCATGTGTGCCATTATACAGTATGACATCATGGGGCCATTTTTCAGTATGGCATCATTGTGGCCATATACGTATGGAAAGCATCAGTGTGGCCTTTTAAATTCAGTATGGAGCATTCTGGGGGGCCATCATTATACAGTATGAGCATCTGTGGGCCATTTTTCAGTATGGGCTCTGTGGGGCCTTATACAGTAGGGAGCATCAGTGTGGCCATTATTCAGTAGGGACATCATGTGTGGCCCATTATTACAGTATGGAGCATCATGTGGTGGCCATTATCAGTTTTGGAGCATCAGTGTGCCTTAAATAAGATGAGCATCAGTGTGCCATTATACAGTATAGCATCACGTGTGGCCATTATACAGTATGACATATTTTGGGGCCATTATACAGTAGGGACATCATGTGCCATTTTTACAGTAGACATCCAGTTTTCCATTATACGTATGGAGCATCACTGTGGCCATTTTTCAGTATGGGCATCAGTGGGCCATTATACAGTATGAGCATTCATTGGGTGCCATTTTTCATAGGGAGCATAAAGTGTGGCCATTATACAGTATGGACTCACGTGTGGCCATTATTCAGTAGGGGCTTTCAGTGTGGCCATTATACGTAGGGACATCATGTGTGGGCCTTTTACAGTATGAGCATCAGTGTGGCCATTATCAGTATGGAGCATCATGGGGGCCATTATACGTAGGGAGCATCAGTGGGCCCTTTATACGTATGAGCTTTCAGTGTGGCCATTATACAGTATGGAGCATCAGTGTGGCCATTATACAGTATGGACATCATGTGTGGCCATTATACAGTTATGGAGCATCATGTGTGGCCATTATACAGTATGGAGCATCATGTGTGGCCATTATACGTATGGAGCATCATGTGTGGCCATATACAGTATGGAGCATCATGTGTGGCCATTATACAGTATGAGCATCATGTGGGGCCATTATACTGTATGAGCATCATGTGTGGCCATTATACAGTATGGAGCATCATGTGGGGCCATTATACAGTATGAGCATCATGTGGGCCATTATACGTATGCATCATCATGTGTGCCATTATACAGTATGAGCATCATCGTGTGGCCATTATACAGTATGAGCTCAGTGTGGCCATTATACAGTATGGAGCATCACGTGTGGCCATTATACTGTATGCAGCATCATGTGTGGGCCATTATACAGTATGGAGCATCACGTGTGCCATTATACAGTATGAGCATCATGTGTGGCCATTAATACAGTATGACATCACTGTGTGGCCATTATTCAGTATGGAGCATCATGTGGGGCCATTATACGTATGGGCATCATGTGGGCCATTATCAGTATGGAGCATCACTGTGTGGCCATTATACAGTATGCAGCATCATGGTGGCCATTATCAGTATGGAGCATCATGTGGGGCCATTATACAGTATGCAGCATCATGTGTGGCCATTATACAGTATGGAGCATCATGTGTGGCCATTATACAGTATGACGCATCAGTGTGGGCCATTATACAGTATGCAGCATCATGTGGGCCATTATACAGTATGGAGCATCATGTGGGCCATTATACAGTATGAGCATCATGTGTGGCCATTATACAGTATGGGCATCAGTGGGGCCTTTATCGTATGGAGATAGGGGTTTGGCCATTAACGTAGGAGCATATTGGGCCAAAACAGTATGGGCATCAGTGGGGCCTTTCTTATAGCATCAGTGGGGGCCATTTTTGTAGGGGCATCATTGGGCCCTTTTCGTAGGGAGCATCATGTGGGGCCATATATACAGTATGGACATCAGTGTGGCCATTATCAGTATGCAGATCAGTGTGGCCATTTTTACGTATGGAGCATCAGTGGGCCATTATACGTAGGGAGCATCATGTGGGGCCATTATTCAGTATGGAGCATCATGTGTGGCATTATACAGTATGGAGCATCAGTTTTGCCATTATTACAGTATGGAGCATCAGTTGTGGCCATTATACGTAGGGGAGATCACTGGGGGCATTATTCAGTATGGAGCATCATTTTGTGGCCAAATATACAGTAGGGACATCAGTGGGGCCATTATCGTAAGGAGCATCGTGGGGCCCTTTTATACAGTATGGAGCATATTTTGCCATTTACTAAGGGCATCCCTTTTGGCCCATTATCAGTAGGGGTTTAGTGGGGCCCATTAACGTAGGACACCCCTTTGTTTTAAAAATTTTAATCACTTTTTCCATTTCGATAAAAGGTGGCCCCTTAAAAAGCCATTTTTTTCCATTTAAATAATTGGAAAAGGGAATTTTTTTAAGGCCCTTGGGAAATTTTGGGGGTTTGGGGAAAAGTAAAAAGGGGGCCTTTATCGGGGGTTTTAAAAAAAACTTTAAAATGGGGGGGTTTACATAACAATGGAAAAATTTTTTTAAACCCAAGGGGTTAAAATGGGCCATTTGTGGCCTTTCGTAGGGGCATATGTGGGTTTAAATCCGGGAAGGGGAAAAAAAATATGGGGCATACGTTCCTTTAAAACATTTTAGATCATTGTCCTTTATACTAGGGAACCAGTGGGGCCATTAAAAGTAGGAACAGGGGCCTTAAACTTAAGCATATTGGCCTTTTCAGAGGGACATAGGGGGCCTTTTAATATAAAGGGGGGGCCTTAACAATTTGGGGGAAACAGTTCCTTATGTAGGGCACAATAGAACCCTTTTCTAAAATGTCCAAAATTTAGGGGAAAGTTTTCCTTTATACGAGGGAGCATCATTTTGGCCTTCGTAGGGACATAGTGGGCCATTATCAAGGGCCCCGGGGCCATTATGTAGGGGTTATGTGGGCCTTAAAAATTTGTGGGTTTTTTTAAAAAACAGGGGCCCATTGAATTTTTTGGAGCTAGTGGGCCATTATCGTAGGACATAGTGGGCCTTATTCAAGGGACCCTTTCTTAACATGGGGGCCATTTTTTTTTGGGGGGCCCTTCCCAAACGTAGGGACATCAGTGGGGCCATTAACGTATACTCAGTGGGCCTTTATCAGTGGGGGCATCAGTGGGCCATTCATTGGACACATTTGGGCCATTATACATATGGGGGCATCACGTTCTTTATATTAAAAATTTTTGGCCATTATGGGGCCCCCCTTTTTGGGGCCTTTTTTCAATGGACCGGGGGGATTATTGGGGCATCAGTTGAAATTTTTTTAATTGGGGGTGGTTTTTTAAAATTGGGGGTTGGTGGTTTTAACAGTTTGGGCTTATTTTTCCTTTTAAAAGAGGAAATCATGTGGGCTTAACGTAGGACTCAGGGCCCCTTTTTCTTTCCTTTTGGGGGCCTTTTACAAGGGAGATCAGGGGGCTTTACTAGGGGTTTAGGGGGCCAAAACCTTTTCCCCCGGGGGTTTTTTAAAAGGGGGAACAGGCCTTATACGTAGGGAGCATAGGGGTTTTATACAGTAGGGGCCAGTGGGCCTTAAGTAGGGACATCATGTGCCATTATACGTGGGGAATCACGTGCCATTAAATTAGGGAGCACAGGGGGCCTTTTTTTGGGGAATCGGGGGGCCATTATAAAGTAGGGACAACCTTAAAAATCATTGGGGCAAAAATTGGGTTTTTTGGGGCATATACCTTTTTTGGAGCATCAGGGGGGATTTAGGACTTATGTGGCCATTTTTCAGTAGAAATTTGGTGGTTTTTTAAGTTTGGGCCCTTTTCATTTTAAATTTTTTTTGGGAAAGGGGGGGCCCGGGGCCTTTGGGGGCCATTTACATAGGCAAGTGGGCCCTTATACGTATGGGCATCAGGGGGCCTTTAAAATTGGGGGGGCCCCAAATTTAATTTTTATATAGTGTTCCTTTCGTATGAATAGGTGGCCTTTATACTAGGGGAAAAGGGGGTTTACGTAGGGAATCAGGGGGGGGTTTCCCTTTAAAAACATCATTGGGCCTTTTTTTTTAAGGGAATATTGGGCCATTATCTAGGACTTTTGGTCCATTATACAGTAGGGGCCATCTTTTGGGGGCCCCTTATACATTGGGCTTTCTTGGCCATATTTTGGAGCATACTTTGGGGCCTTTTTGGGGGCATTTTTTCCCAATGGGGATAAATTTTTCCATTTTTAGTTCCATTTTTCTGGGGAATCAGTGGGCCATTTTTAAAGGGCCACTGTGGCCCTTTACGTGGGGACTTTGGGGGAAATTTAATAGAATTGTGGGCCATTTTTCGGGGGGACAAGGGAATTTTATTCCCGGGGTTTCTATAATGGGGTTTTTTAAAATTTTTGGGGCATATTGTCCCATTTTACTATGAGGATTTTGGGGGCCTTTTTGGGAAATTTTCATGTGGGCATCACGTTTTTTTTTTAAAAGGGGGGTTTTATTAAAAAATTTGGGCCTTTTTTAAAAATTTTTTGGGGGAAATAAAAGGGGGCATTTTTATAAAGGGGGGGATTTTAATTTTTTGGGGAAACCCCTTGGGCCATTATACAGTAGGGCACATGGGGCCATTACATAGAGCACATTGGGGAAATTTTTTTGGGAAAACCCATTATCATTTGGGACATCAGTTGCCTTTACTTTAAAATTTTCATTATTCGTTGACAGGGGGCCTTTAACGTAGGGGCATCAGTGGTTAACAGTATGACTCATGGGCCTTATAAGTAGGGGGTCACTTGGCCTTATCAGAGGGGCATCAGTGGGCCATTAACTTTGGACATCAGTGGGCCATTATCATAGGGGCATCAGGGGGGCCCATTTACGTAGACATGGGGCCAATAAATAAAATTTGTGGGCCTTTTAAAATTTTTTAACTTTATTGGGGGGCCATTATACGTAGGACATCAGGGGGGCCTTTTCATAGGGATCAGGGGCCTTTAAAACGAGGACATCATGTTCCATTTTTCAGTATGAAGGGCCATTACAGAGGGACATCATTTGGGCCATTTTTAATTAAATTTGGCCTTTATTACATAAAATTTTCCATTTAAGTATGGGGGCCATTCCTTTTAATATGGGCCATTTCCATTATACGGGGGAAAGTTTTTTTTAGGCCATTTCCAATTTGGGGGCCCCTGTGGCCAACTTTTCATTGGGGGGCCCAAAAAGGGGTAAAAGTGGCTAAAAGGGCATTTGGGTTTTTTCAATAATCCCAGGGAAAAAAAAAGGGGCCGGGGGTTTTTAAACATT
>JARQOD010001167.1:86584-106903 GCA_033576555.1 Oophaga sylvatica | reverse complement strand
TCTGAACTTGCTCCAGTTTGTTGACATCTTTCTTAAAATACCACATACGTCCCACCCCACATAAGAGGCTAGAACCAGAGCTTAATAGAAAATCATTTTATTAATATAAACTACAGTAAAAATAGTTGCAGAGTAGCACAAAAAGCAGGTCAAGGATAAGGACAATTTTTCCCCACTATGTAACGCACCATACAACACTCATATATAGGTCCTGTGCAAAAATGCAAAATTTGATCATACAACACCCAATATATTCAAGGTATATTGCTTTTTGTGCTACTCTGCAACTATTTTTACTGTAGTTTATATTAATAAAATGATTTTCTATTAAGCTCTGGTTCTAGCCTCTTATGTGGGTGGGACATATGTGGTATGTTATTTTGAGCTTTCTTTGTATTAGCTCCATATTCCTATTGGGAATTTCATATGTGTAATCTTTCTTAAAATGTGGTGCACAAAACTGGACACAGTATTCAAGATGAGGTCTGACCAAAGAGGAGTAGAGGGCAATAATAACTTGACTTCATGTGATCTAGACTGTATGCTTCTGTTAATACATCCCAGAAATGTATTTGTCTTTTTTGCTGCATCACACTGTTGACTCATGTTCAGTCTGGGATCTACAGTCATGGCCAAAAGTTTTGAGAATGACACAAATATTAATTTTTACAAAGTCTACTGCTTCACTTTTCTAATGGCAATTTGCATATGCTCCAGAATGTTATAAAGAGTGATCAGCTTAACAGCAATTACTTGCAAAGTCAATATTTGGCTAGAAAATGAACTTTATCCCCCAAAACACATTTCAACATCATTGCAGCCCTGCCTTAAAAGGACCAGCTAACCTCTTTTCAGTGATTGCTCCATTAACACAGGTGTGGGTGTTGATGAGGACATGGCTGGAGATCAATCTGTCATGATTAAGTAAGAATGACACCACTGGACACTTTAAAAGGAGGCTGGTGCTTGGCATCATTGTTTCTCTTCTGTTAACCATGGTTATCTCTAAAGAAACACGTGCAGTTATCATTGCAATGCACAAAAATGGCCTAACAGGGAAGAGTATCGCAGCTAGAAAGATTGCACATCAGTCAACAATCTATCGCATCATCAAGAACTTCAAGGAGAGCGGTTCCATTGTTGCCAAAAAGGCTCCAGGGCGCCCAAGAAAGACTAGCAAGCGCCAGGACCGTCTCTTAAAAGTGTTTCAGCTGCGGGATCGGGCTACAAGCAGTGCAGAGCTTGCTCAGGAATGGCAGCAGGCAGGTGTGAGTGCATCTGCACGCACTGTGAGGCGGAAACTCTTGGAGCAAGGCCTGGTCTCAAGGAGGGCAGCAAAGAAGCCACTTCTCTCCAGAAAAAACATCATGGACAGACTGATATTCTGCAAAAGGTACAGGCAGTGGACTGCTGAGGACTGGGGTAAAGTTATTTTCTCTGATGAATCCCCTTTTCGATTGTTTGGGACATCAGGAAAACGCCTCATTCGGAGAAGACAAGGTGAGCGCTACCACCAGTCTTGTCTCATGCCAACTGTTAAGCATCCTGAAACCATTCATGTGTGGGGTTGCTTCTCAGCCAAGGGAATCGGCTCTTTCACAGTCTTGCCTAAAAACACAGCCATGAATAAAGAATGGTACCAGAATGTCCTCCAAGAGCAACTTCTCCCAACCCTCCAAGAGCAGTTTGGCGATCAACAATGCCTTTTCCAGCATGATGGAGCACCTTGCCATAAAGCAAAGGTGATAACTTAATGGCTCAGGGAACAAAACATAGAGATTTTGGGTCCATGGCCTGGAAACTCTCCAGATCTTAATCCCATTGAGAACTTGTGGTCAATCATCAAGAGACGGGTGGACAAACAAAAACCTAAAAATTCTGACAAAATGAAAGCATTGAGCATTGTGCAAGAATGGACTGCTATCAGTCAGGATTTGGTCCAGAAGTTGATTGAGAGCATGCCAGGGAGAATTGCAGAGGTCCTGAAGAAGAAGGGTCAACACTGCAAATATTGACTTGCTGCATTAACTCATTCTAACTGTCAATAAAGCTTTTGTTACTCATGTGTTTGCAATTATATTTCTGTCTGGGATAAAAACATCTGTCAAACACACACATAAAAACCAGAGGGCAGCAGATCATGTGAAAATATAATATTTGTGTCATTCTCAAAACTTTTGGCCATGACTGTATTAGTATACCCAAGTCCTTTTCACATGTGCTGTGGCTTAGCCCTATTCCTCCCATTCTGTATATGCTTTTTTCATTTTTATTGCCCAGATGTAGTTCTTTGCATTTCTCTCTGTTAAAAACCATTCTGTTAGTTGCTGCCCACTGCTCCAGTTTATTTATATCTTTTTGAATCCTCTCTCTCTTCTCTATTATTAGCTATCCCTCCTAGCTTTGTGTCATCAGCAAATTTAATCAGTTTACCCTCAATTCCTTCATCAAAATCATTGATAAAGATACTAAACAATACAGGGCCCAGGACAGAGCCTTGTAGAACCCCACTTGAGACATTCTTCAAACAGGATGCGCAGCCATTTACGACCACTCTTTGGGTCCAATCACTAAGCCAGTTATGAATCCACCTAACAGTTGCCTTGTCCATTCCATATTTAGTAATATTTTTCAATAAGGATTGTGTGAGATACTTTGTCAAATGCTTTGCTGAAGTCGAGATATGCTATATCTACCGCATTTCCCTGATCCACCCAGGCATTGATTCTGTCATAGAAGGAAATTAAGTTAGCCTGACATGACTTATTAGTTACAACCCCATGCTGACTCTGGTTAATCACTTCATTCTTATCCAGGTACTTACATACATGTTGTTTAATAATTTGTTCAAAGATCTTTCCTGGTATAGAAGTCAGACTCACCGGTCTATAGTTCCTTGGGTCCACCTTCTTCCCCTTTTTGAAGATAGCAACATTTGCTCTTCTCCAGTCTTCAGTGCCTTCTGTTCTCCAAGACTTTTCAAAGATTATGGAGAGTGGTTCAAACATTTCTTCTGCTATCTCCTTCAGTACTCTGGGGTGTAATTCATCTGGACCTGGAGACTTGAATTCATTTAGGTTAGCCAAGTGTCTCCTCACTATCTTTTTGTTTATATATATCCTGGATTCTTATATTCCTTTAATAGGACAGTGACGATCAGTTGATGTTACATTTCCTTTCTGAAAGAAAACAGATGCAAAATAGCAATTTAAAAGTTCAGCCTTCTCAACATCCTTTCTTACCATTTCATCATTTTCATCCTGTAAAAATCCTATAGCATCTCTGACTTTTCTTTTACTTTTGACATATCCCCAAAATCCTTTTTTTATTGCTTTTGACGTCTCTTGCAAGCCTTAATTCATTGTCAGCTTTAGACTAATCTGATTCGTGCCCTGCAGGTTCTGCAGACAGCAGGACACCTCCTCCTCGTTTATCAAGTCTGTTTCTTGCAAATAAGTTGTATCCTTCTAGCCTTGTATTCCAGTCACGTGTATCGTCCAACAAAGTTTCAGTGATTCCAATGACATCATATTTCTTTTACTGTGTTAGTAGTTCCAATTCTCCTTGTTTGTTGCCCATGCTTTGTGCATTTGTATAGAAACATTTTAATTTGATTGGTTTCTCTTTCTCCAATATTTTTATTATTTAGAGGTTTTTGTCTTTGTTCTTCTTTTCCACTTCTAATAGCAGAGTTCTCAATAGTATTTGTCAGGTGTATGGCTTTTTCTGGCGTTTTTCTTCCCTTCCCACATTGCTCTAGTTTAAAGCTCTCCTGATGAGTGTAGCAAGGCGACTTCCAAATACATGTTTTCCAGTCTTCGTAAGGTGCACCCCATCTCTACAAGTAGTCCATCGTATAGGTAATTTACCCGTGATCCAGAAATCAAATCCTTGCTGACGGCACCATCGACGTAGCCAGTTATTCACCTGCAGAATCTTATTCCACCTCCTTGTTCCATGGCCATCCACTGGAAGGATGGAAGAGAAGACCACCTGCGCTCCCAGTTCTTTCACTTTCTTACCTAAGTTTTCAAAGTCACTGCAGATGGTTTCCAGGTCCTTTCTTACTTACGGTGTCATTTGTCCCCTGTTGTATTAGCAGGAATGGGTATAGGAAAGATGTGTATCAGACCAGGAATGGGTAGTCATCTTTAGGTCTGAAGAGTCCTGATATCCTTTCAGATACATCTTTAATTTTTGCACCTGGAAGACAGCACATTTCTTGAGTTATATCTGGTCAGGGCCTACAAGGGGACCTCCCCGGCATCTGCAGCCCCTTTATGAAGTGCCCAGAGGGTGTACAGCAGTGAATAACACTGTGCATGCTCTGTAATCCTGGAGCGTCTCTCACACACACCCCTGCAGCCCCCTCTCTCTCTTTCTCCCTGCAGTCAGGTTAGAAGTTGAGAGTGAGGGGGAGGGGCCAATTACAGCACAGTGACAGTGATGCCTGCAGCCCTGTCTGTAATCATGGCTGCTCCTAGGATTGTCCTGAGAATGGATATGCATAAGTGAAGCCGCAGAAACTGGTAAGTATATATGTATATGTGTGTGTACATGTGCAGTATACAGTGTGTGTCTGTATATGTGTATATAGTATATGTGTGAATATATACAGTATATAGTGTGACTGTGTATATCTGTGGTGCATTCGAGTATATATACAGTATAATATATATACAGGTACAGTACAGACTAAAAGTTTGGACACACCTTCTCATTCTAAGATTTTTCTGTATTTTCATGGCTATGAAAATTGTAGAATCACACTGAAGGCATCAAAACCATGAATTAACACATGTGGAATTATACATTACACTTTAAAAAAAAGTGTGAAACACTGAAAATATGTCTTATATTCTAGGTTCTTCAAAGTAGCCACCTTTTGCTTTGATTCCTGCTTTGCACGCAGAAAAGGTGAACGGATGGACTCTACATGCCTGGTTCCCACCATGAAGCATGGAGGAGGTGATGTGATGATGTGGGGGTGCTTTGCTGGTGACAGTGTTGGGGATTTATTCAAAATTTAAGGCATACTGAAGCAGCATGGCTACCACAGCATCTTGCAGCAGCATGCTATTGGATCCGGTTTGCGTTTAGTTGGACCATCATTTATTTTTCAACTGGACAATGACCCAAACACAGCTCCAGACTGTGTAAGGGCTATTTGACCAAGAAGGAGAGTGTTGGCCTGCTTCGCCAGATGACCTGGCCTCCACAGTCACCCGACCTGAACCCAATCAAAATGGTTTGGGGTGAGCTGGACCGCTCACCGCTTCAATTTTGAATAAATCCCCAACAGTGTCACCAGCAAAGCACCCCACACCATCACCACCCTCCTCCATGCTTCACGGTGGGAACTAGGCATGTAGAGTCCATCCGTTCACCTTTTCTGCGTGCAAAGCAGTAATCAAAGTAAAAGGTGGCTACTTTGAAGAACCTAGAATATAAGACATATTTTCAGTTGTTTCACACTTTTTTGTAAAGTGTAATGTATAATTCCACATGTGTTAATTCATAGTTTTGATGCCTTCAGTGTGATTCTACAATTTTCATAGCCATGAAAATACAGAAAAAATCTTTAAATGAGAAGGTGTGTCCAAACTTTCGGTCTGTACTGTAAATACACTATATAGTATGTGTATGTATATTATATTTGTATACTGCATCTGTGCAGTATATTGTATAAATATATAAACTGAAAATGTATGTGCGCATACTGTATATACCATATATAAACTGATTGTTTCCGTGTGAATATACTTTATATATGTGCTTGTACACACTGTATGCATCTGTATGTTATTATTATTCATTTTCATAGCGCACTGTGTATACTTTATATAGTGTATTGTTATGTTAGGTAGCTGAGGAGGACAGGAACAACAGCCGGGCAGCCGAACACCTGAGATGTTGGTAACTAATGGGTTGCAGATTCCTAAAGTAACCACACAACGAGAGGTAGCCGTGGAGCGTTCCTACGTTGATCCTAGACGCCTCATCACAGCTTGAGAGATAACTAAACCTAAAGGCAGAAAGATGAAAGCTATCTGCCCCGGAGCAGATCCCCAAAGAAAATAGGAAGCCCGCAAACATGTAATGGCGGTTAGACAAGAAGAAAGCACGAACACAGACAGAAAATAGAATGAGCAAACGCTGGGGCAACAAGCTGACTAAATAGGATAGGACAGGAGAGATTACTTTCTGCAACCCAGAAAACCCTACAAATATCCAACAATTCTGATTACAAAAATACTGAGATCACACGATCTCGCCACCCACTAAATCAGATCTCAGTGTGAACAAAACCAAGCCGCAGCCACTGAAAAAACAGGAAAAAGAAAATGAACAAATAACAGTGGCTTCAGATAAACTGAAGGAGCACAAGCCCCCGGAGGGGACCTGGCTGACCTCCACAGAAGTGCAGGGAACAATGCAAAAAGCTAGCACAAAAATAAAAGCAGAAAATATCTTATCTGATAGCAGAAGATGCAGGCAAGACTCAGCAAACTTCCAAATGAACCAGGAACCACAATTGAGACAAGAACAATTGATCACTGGCAACCATCATGGGAGGGAACCTCCCTTATATCAGACCAGTCAGTGAACCCAGATTGCCATTCCTCGCTGAAAGGTTCAGTACTGTCTGTAACCACCAGAGGGAGCCTCTGCTCAGAAACCATCTCTAGCACATTCATAACAGTGTATGTTTCTATATTTATAAAGCATATTTAATGTGTGTACATGTATAGTGCATATCTGTGTATATGTGCTGCATATATGGTTCTGTTATTACAGTGTCACCATAATAGGGATCCGCTATTAATGTCTAATGCTTGTGTCTTACATTAGGACCTATTCACACTGTCTTTCATTACTACTCCCGCTGGGTTCTGCCCACGACTCACCCGATTTCCAGATCACAGCATGTCTATTTATCTTGCGGAGACGCAATAAATTTCACCCGTGCAATGTATTGGACGCAGTGAATCCGCATAGTTGAGTAATCACATGTGGAGTTACCTGCGTTCAATAGCCAGCAGTGGACATGTGCTGCATCCACAGTGCTACCAATTCCTGATTGTGTGTACCCGGCCTAAAAAAATAAATCAG
The DNA here is from genome assembly GCA_033576555.1 of Oophaga sylvatica. NCBI lineage: Eukaryota > Metazoa > Chordata > Amphibia > Anura > Dendrobatidae > Oophaga > Oophaga sylvatica. Next base: position 99,790 of record JARQOD010001167.1, on the reverse strand, counting down.
TCAATTTCAGGAAAAAAAACAAATTCATTTGACCTCTGCTTTTGTCAGTGCAGTCTGTGGCCCCGTCGGGGATTTATGTGAATCCTATTTTAGGGGATTCAGCAGAGCACCCGGATGAACTGCAGAAGCGCAGCGTGAACAGGCTTAATATACTATTGTGTGGAATAGTGCAGTCTACTACACTATTCCGCACTGTCCCAGTGCAGCAGCCAGACACGGACACTGGCCAGACACGGACACCGGCCAGAAAACATTTTCTCCTTCCCCCATGACGGCACCACGGAGAGAGAGGATCTGCCCTCAGGGACATGAAACCCACAGATAAAAAGGCGGTACCTCCTGCATCAGTTGTTTTCCTGTCCCTGATGGGGAACCTACAGCACGTACCTACTGATCTTTGTCGGATTCCGGGTCCGACCAGTCCGTTTCAGGTAGTGGGGGTTCCCTACCTAGGCTGGGGCGTTTGCCTGAAGCGCCACCGCCAGGGTCAGTGGGCCTTGAGGGTGTGTGGCAGGGAGGCAGTGAAGAGGAACAAGTCTGCCTCCCCCGTAGGGACCACAGGAGGTCCGGAGCATGGGTGGGGAGCTGATCAAGCTGCGGCGGTCGCTTCCCCCTGCAGTAAGACGGAGCTCCAGGGGCACGTCACGACCAGCGGCGCAGCAAGGCACAGGTTAGGGGGCACGGGCGGCAGCTTTCCCATGGTGCCTTGGGCCGCAGTGCACGCGTGGCAGTGACGTACAAGTGTGCACCTTTGAAGGCTGGGTGCAAGGCACTACTGGGAAAGGCAGTAGTGCATATGCTCGGCGTCCAATGACGCGGCAAAGCGCGGTGCATTACTGGGGGCCCGGGTTATTCGAATACCCGGCACCCAGGAATAAGGGGGCGGCCCTAAAAGGATTTAAGGGGAAGAGGGCCAGAGCACAGCGCTTCAATGTGCTCAATCATAGGAGTGACCAGGAGCAATTAGAGGAGCAGGTCCTGCAGGCTCTGTCCCCCCAGCATGAGACCCAGCAGCAGCAGTAAAATCAGCAGCAAAAGTGACTGCAGCAGCAGCGGCGGCAGCAACAGGAAGAGCAAAGAGGAGAATCCTCTTCCCAGCGACTCAGCGGTGGCTTCTGGGCTGGGTCGCAGCGCGGCAAAACTTCCAGCAAATCCATCAAACCAAAGGAGGTTCCATTCATGGGAATGACCCCCGAACCAGAGCGGGGAAAAAAAGGTATGGGAAAGTCCAAGCATAGGGTTTGCGTGCTCTGTGCAGAAGAGTTACCTATAGCATGGTCAAAGAGGTTATGTGCCTCCTGCATAGACCAGACTATATGCGAGGAGACCCCAAAATTTGCAGCAGACTTGAGAACACTTATCAAGACTCAGGTCGAAGATACTTTCAAAGCCCTACAGGGTTCAAGAGGACATAGGTCAAGACACAGGTCACCTGAAGCAAGTGATAGCAGGGAAGACGAGGATTGGGCGGAGTCAGACAATTCGCTATCTTCCCAGGCGTCCTCATCTTCCTCAAAAGGAGGTCGTAGTTGCTTCCCAATAGAGCATACTGAAGCCCTGGTCAAAGCAGTTAGAACGACCATGGGGCTAGTGGCCCAAAAGAACGGTTGAGGATTTAATGTTCAGAGCAAAAAAAGCGGAGATCGTTTCCAGTAAATGAAAAAGATCAGTCCCTGATTAGCAGAGAATGGAAGAAACCAGAAAAAAGGGACTGTTAACCCCGAAGAGAAAATACCCCTTTGAGAATCCAGTATGATCTTTTTGGGAGAAAGCTCCAAAATTGGACGTAGCTATAGCAAAAGCCTCCAAGAAATTCGCCCTGCCTTTTAAGGAAATGGAAGACCCATGGATAAGAAAGCAGAAACATTCTTGAAAGGTGCCTGGGAAGCTGCCGGGGGGGCTTAAACCAGCTATAGCCGCAACCTATACTGCAAGAGCCTTAATGGTATGGCTAAGTCAGTTGAAAGGAACAAATAAGAGAAAAGGTCCACAGAGAAACAATATTAGAGGCAGTACCGGTAATGAAAGGAGCAGCGGTATTCTTAGGGGATGCTTCAGCAGACTCTATGTCACGTTACGGCGATACTGGACTGGAGGCCAGTGGCCGGAGCAGCGATGCACAGGTGACCGGACCGTGGAAAGACTTCTGGAGGTGCAGTATATGGCGGTGGAAGTTCACTGTGTCAGCAGATGCCGGGGCCCGCCCGAGCAAGGCCGGCCGAGATCACACACAAGCACCAAGTCCGTTTAAATGATAGAAGGTCGAGGTAGGAACAGCAGGGTTTCCACAAGAGACAGGAAGATGCCAGCAGAACACCTTCCAGATCAGGAGCTCAGATAATGCTTCACTCAGTTAGACTGAGCACCACAATATACTCAGCAACAGGAAGCTGCACTGGCCAGGTAGATGTGTAGCCCAGCTACGCAGGCACACATGAAAATCCAGGAAAGTGCACTGGAAGGTAACAGCCAAAGCTTGATATGCACTTCATTCACACTTCAGACACACCCACCAGGGGTATGGGAGGTGGTGACATGTAGCAGAGCTGGGTCAAGCTTCCTGTCTCAGGACAGAGCAGTCAGTTTCCTGTCTTCGGACAGTGCAGATCTGTGCCAGTGAAGTCTGGACGAAGAAGGAGAGGAGGAAAGATTGGATCCTTGCAGAGTAGCGTAGCTCACCTGACAAGCAAGTGGAGGCTAGTACGGGTGAATTGGATCATCCTAGCCTAGTCAGAGCTACCCTTAATCAGTACCTCAGCAGAAGTCGAAGCTAGGAGGATACTGAGAGCTACTCAGCGAGCTCTAGGAGAAAGCTGACATTATCAACGAAGCTCCAAGTGTTATTGCTAAGAGCTAGAGCAGGGCGAAGGGCACAGTGGAGAAGTTAGAGAAGTGCTCCAGGTATTTGATTGCCTGCACTAAACTGCCGGACACCGGAGTCCGAAGCGTCGCTACTGTTTCAGGCAGAGTAACAAGAAAACCGGAGGCATCTGGACTACAGGTCGCAGAGAGCAGCCCTCAGTGTCAATACGTAACCGGAGACAGGGATAACGGGTCTAGCCTGATCAGCAATATAGACTTAGTTTTCACCACTCAGAAGGCTCCACCACAATATTGGCCGGGCAGTACAGCTATTGAGAAAGCTGGAGATTTTAGAGTTAACTTCGCTTCAGGCAAGTTGGACTCACATTATATGGAAGTTAAGGAGGCCTCTAACCTGCTCGGCTGCTACCTGAAAGTGCACTCTCCACCCCAACCAGCTTCCCGGGATCTGCTTGAACCATCATCAGTAAAAGGTATGAAAAGAAGCTGCATTGTGTTTGGTTGAATTCTTACTACACCCTGCATCATCACCACCATAGACTTCCAGGGACACGTCTCACCTGTGGGAGACTTGCCACCAAGCTGCCCCATAACATCCCCTGTGAAGACCCTTACAGCAGCGCTGGTACAAATTACCAGAAACCACAGGTGGCGTCACGAACTATCCTAATAATCCCTGTAAATATTCCCCATCGCATTGACTGCCAGGGCCACGGACCGAGTCACCGCTACCAGTGACAACTCCCATAGATTTCCATGGGCTCGGCTCCGAGTACCCCATAGCCCTGGTATCCACAATTGTGGTGCGTGAGTCAAACAAACTTGGCGTCACGAACAGGATCCGAAACTTACAAGATTGTAAGCCCGGTGTGCCCATATTGAACTGTTTGTGTGGAAAAGACTGTGTGCTGTGTTGGCGCCAAATACCGCCATCTTTACCGCAATATTCGCGCCCTCAGGCGTGGTGAAGAAGGGGGGCGTACCTGTAAAAGCGCGCTGTTGCCTGGCTCCGCCCCCAGCTCTGACGCGGCGGCAGGTCCTGTGAAACAGGAAGTAAAGGCTCTGACATCACAGTCCAGCGACGTAGGTCCTGTCTCTACCGCTGTGCCTGCTACGAAGGTCCTGTCTCCACCGCTGTGCCTGCGATGCTGCAGCCTGCAAAAGAGGTAGGCTCAGATTAACCAAGGGGGTACCAATATGTCGCAGCAACCAGCAGACGGAGCGGCCCCCGCCGGAGGCCCCAATAACCCACCGCTTGGCGTTGTAGTGCAGGATGGAGGTGCGGGCCCCTCACCTGGTCCGGTGGTCCCGCTTATGCCCCTAGCGCTCCCATACATGCCAGGAGCGAAGTGGCTCCCTCAATACAGCGGCGAGCCAGGCACCCTGCCAGGATTTAAACGGAAAATATGTAGCATCTTAGATATGTACTCCATGACTGAAAAGCAAAAAGCTGCTGTGGTAATAGGACAGTTAGCTGGTGCGGCTGAGAGAGAAGTAGAGACTTGGCCCATTGCAGCCAGGAGTCGGTACCTGCGATACTCTTAAAGCTACAGGCTATCTTCGAGGACCACACAGAAACGGATCTCCGGATGGCATTTTATCAGTGCTTCCAGGGACCGGGTGACAGTATTAGGGACTACGCCTGCCGACTACAGGGGGCCCTGCGAGCTCTCAAACAGGCTAACCCCACAAGTCCCATTGATGAGAGCCAAATGTTAAAAGAGCAATTCGTGCGGGGACTGAGGTCTCCAGAGGAAGGCAGGACTGTAAACTGGTGGTCCTTAGATCATCCAGATGCCACCTTTGATGCTCTAAAGGACATGGCAATAAAGGGACTGCGACCCCTGGAAAAGCCTGAGGTGGCAAATCAGTATCACCCGGGTGAAGCCACTCTAAAGCCGGCAGTACCCACCTTTTCCCTGCAGGTGGCAGAAGCTACAATGCAGGTGGCGCCCCCTAGTGAATTGGAATGTCTGCGCTCAGAAGTGCGCCAGCTGACAAAGAACTTTGTAATGGAGGCCCTGCAGCTGCGGAAAGAGGAAGGAGGAAAAATCCAACTAGCCGACTGTCCGGAGGATGTCCCTTGGATGAACCGGAGGAAATGGAAGACGTCGCCTCACCGGAGGAGGACCACGCCACCCCCAGGAGCGGACTCCGGAGCAACACCATCCTCGCCGGGAGATCGTCTGCTACCGCTGCAATCAAAAAGGTCATATGGCTCAGCAATGTCCTTTAAACGAGCCGATCCTGGGTCAGAGGGCCAACACCCAGGAGTAGACTCATCAGGCCCTTAGACTGGAACCGCAGGTTCGTGGGTGGACGGCCCTACCTGTCCATGATTCTGGACGGGATTGCAATCCCTGCACTGCTGGACACGGGATCTCAGGTGACCATCATACCTGACGTCCTTTACAAAAAATTTTGGTCCATGGACAGTCTCCAGCCCCCGAGCCCTGACTTGACAGTGTACGCCACCAATGGTCTCCCTGTTGAAGTAATTGGAGCCAAAAACGTGGACGTAAAAGTGGGCAGGGTGGAGCTGAAGGATCAGTGACTCCTAGTAGTCAGGACAGTAAATGAGGAAAATGGTCTAAATGTGATACTAGGTACTAACATTATCAGTAACTGTCTGGGAGAATTTGTGTTTTTGCTCCAACAGCTCGCTGAAGTTGCCAAGCCAAAGCAGAAGGGAGTGATCCAGAGGGAGATCCGGGCCCTGATGTGCCAGCAGCAAGCGGAGCTTACAGATGGTGAAATCGGTAATGTACGGGTCACAGACTCGAATCCCATTGTAATACCCCCAATGAGTGAAATGTTAATATGGTGCAGAGCAGCCATGGGTCTGAGAGGTCAGAACTACCAAGCAGTAGTAGAACCCCATCGGTCAGAACATAGACTTACACTCATGATTGCTAGAGGGGTAGTGGAAGTAATAAATGGGAGAGTACCAGTACGGCTTCTCAACTGGGGGACGATGAAGTAAATTTGCCACGTTATGCTACAGTTGCTAAATTATATGCCGTAGATAACAATTCTATCCTCACAACGAGTCCTTAGCCTCCTGCCAACCAGCGGAGGATAATGATCCGGCAACCCGGTAGCGGACTGGTGTCAGCAGCTTCATATTGGGACGACACCACTACCGTCCACCAGAAACAGGGGGTACTACGGGTAGTACAAGAGTACGCACAAGTATTTAGCAAGCACCCACTTGATTTTGGGACCATTAAGGGAGTACAGCATCATATCCCTACAGGCAGTCATCCTCCCATCAAGAGTGGTACAGGCCTATACCTCCAGCCCACTATCAGAAAGCTAAGGAAATGCTTCATGACATGAAGAAAGCCGGGGTGATAAGGGATAGTTGTAGCCCTGGGCGGCACCTCTAGTGCTAGTTAAGAAGAAGGATGGTAGCATGCGAATGTGTGTTGACTATAGGCAAGTAAATCGTATAACACATAAAGATGCTTACTCCTTACCACGCATAGAGGAATCCTTAGCTGCTCTGAAAACGGCTAACTACTTTTCTACCCTCGACCTTACTAGTGGATACTGGCAAGTAGCTGTGGCTGAGGAGGATCGGGAGAAAACTGCTTTCACCACCCCAATGGGACTCTGCGAGTTCGATAGGATGCCGTTTGGTCTCAGCAGTGCCCCAGGGACATTCCAGAGAGTGATGGAGAGCTGTCTAGGACATCTTAACTTCGAAACCGTGTTGCTGTATCTGGACGACGTGATTGTCTACTCCAAGACATATGAAGATCATCTGAAGCACCTGGCGGAGGTATTTGAGTCATTGTCCAAGTTTGGGATGAAATTAAAGCCCTCTAAATGCCACCTGCTCAAACGGAAGGTACAGTACTTGGGACACATTGTCAGTTCCGAAGGAGTAGCGCCGGACCCCGAGAAGGTCACAGCCATCCAGAAATGGCCGGAGCCGAAGAATCTAAAAGAGGTGCGTCAGTTCCTGGGATTAACAGGTTACTACAGGAGGTTCGTGAAAGATTACACTAAAAAGGCGGCGCCTTTACAGGACCTCCTGGTCGGACAACCTCTTAAGAGCAGAAACCTTCCATTCAATTGGGGAAAAGAACAAGCTGAGGCATTCAAAGGGATGAAAGAGATTCTGACAGGCGATGAAATCTTAGCCTACCCAGATTACAGCCAACCGTTCCTGCTATACACAGATGCCAGTAACGAGGGATTAGGAGCTGTCCTCAGTCAGAAGCAGAACGGCCAAGAAAAAGTCATCGCGTATGCCAGCAGAAAACTCAGACCAACTGAGAGGAATCCGGAAAACTATAGTAGCTTCAAACTGGAGTTTCTGGCGCTGGTCTGGGCCATTACTGAAAGATTTAAACATTACCTTGCCTCCAACAAGTTCACTGCGTTTACAGACAACAACCCCTTGACGCATCTGGAAACAGCCAAGCTGGGAGCCATGGAGCAACGTTGGATGGCTCGGTTATCAAACTACCAGTTTACCATCAAGTACAGAGTGGGCCGTAAAAATGCTAACGCGGACGCCTTGTCCAGAATGCCGCATGAATCTGACACGGAGGAAGAGTCGGACGATCTGGAAGAAATTGAGTTACCTGCGTTCCACCGAAATGGGATGGTCCAAGAGCAACGAGTCTACAGGAAGCGGTGTGTGTGGAGATGTTGAACCCTTTACCTCATCACAGCTGGAAAGAGACTCAGGACAGCGATCCCGTGGTCAGCCGTTATCAAGGAGTTGATAAAACAGGAAGGTTCCTCCTTGGAGAAAGATGCATCCATGCCAGCAAAGCTCCTGTGGAATGAAAGAAGCCGGTTGTTCATATACCGTGAGAAGTTGTGCAGGAGATACGTCGACCCAAGGACCCATGAGATGGTCTGGCAAATAGTGGTCCTGAGAGCAGACATCCAAATGGTGCTGGAAGCATACCACGATCAAGCAGGACACTTTGGCTGGAGAAAGCTGGAGACCCTGTTGAGGTGCCGGTTCTACTGGGTAGGGATGCGCAGCTCCATCGAGAAGTGGTGCCGGAATTGTGGACCCTGTGGCCTCAGGCGAAAAGACTACAGAAGCCAGAAGGCACCCTTGCAGCCTATCCGGACGACTCGTCCCTTGGAGATCGTGGCATTGGATCACGTCAAGTTGTCCCCAAGCAGGTCAGGATACACATATGCCCTGACCATGGTGGATCACTATTCCAGGTTTCTGGTGGTCGCCCCTGTCAAAGATCTGACAGCAGAGACAGCAGCAAGAACCTTCCAAGCAAGTTTCTGCAGACCACACGGATATCCGGAGCAGGTGCTGACTGATCGAGGTCCTGCATTCGAAGCGGAATTGTTTCAGGAATTTTGTCAATTGTATGGATGCAAAAAGATCAGGACAACACCATACCACCCTCAGACCAACGGCCTTTGTGAAAAAATGAATCACATTGTCCTCGACTTACTGAAAACTGTACCACTGGAAAAAGAAATCGGTGGCCAGACTTGTTACCTGACCTGGTTGACTTGTACAATCACATCCCAGTTAGTTCCACCAACTGCACTCCAGCCTACCTTATGAGGGCAAGACCGGGAAGGTTGCCTATGGACTTAGAACTTGGTGTGGTAGAACCAGAGGCTGATAACAACGCTGAAGATTGGGACACAACTCGACAGGAACAGTACAAGAGAGTACAAGCCTGCGTGGAAGACAGTCTCAACAAAGTAAGAGAGAAGCAAGAGATGAATTATAACAAAAATGCTTCCGCTAAGCCTTTAATGCCTGGAGAAATGGTGCTCAAAAGGAAGAGAAGAACACACAAATTGGATGATCAGTGGGAACAGGAGCCTTACGTCATGCAAAATTCCAATTTCGATAACAGCAAGGTCTGTACTATCAGCAAGGATGGAGGAAAAACGACGGCAACGGTGTCCAGAGATCATTTAAAGTTGTGTCCTTGCCCATTAAAGCTCCGTGAAGAAAACCCTGTTGTCCATCAAGAAGAGAATGCTGAAGCGGTCATACATACGGATTTGGGAGATTTACCTGTGGATTGGCCCAGAGTGGGAGACGCTGTAATTATTCCTGTGCTGCAGTTTTATCAACCGCAAGAGGAGTCTCTACAACCAGTCATACCAATTGTGCCAGTTGAGCCAGTTCCAGAAGAACCTGTTCCGGCAGACCCTCAACCATCAGAACCCCAAGCAGCGGACCCGCAAGAAGCAGCACCACAAGAAGTGGAGTCCTCTGGTGAAGCTGGTGAAGCAGTACCGCCTCCTCCAGTCACTAGCATGCTTGCCAGGTCTCTAGAGAGGTGGAGTCGTGTCTATAGTTTGCCGTTACGCAGAACAGAAAGGTTAGATAATACTATACCTGACGCTACCCCACGTAGGTCAGAACGTCTCACTAAAGGTAAACTACCTATTCGTTATCAAGACTAGTTAGCAAGACCCAGATAGGGTTTATTGCATCTGAAAAATTGTATAAAGTTTGAAAAAGTATTAAGGTAATTATTTAAATATGTGTTTTAACCATGCCAATGGACTGCGTGGCTGTGGACTGTGCCAGCCCAGAACTTATCTTTGTACATAGTTGCGCTTCGGTGCATTATCTTGGTTTCACATAAAACCACTACTACAATTTACCTCAGAAGAAAAACCCGTATGGTGGGGCCCAAAATGAGGTCTGCAGTCGGAAGTCCTGCAGCCCACCCAGGACCCACGTGGGAGGTTTTTGGTGCGGGTCCTCCACAAGTATCTTGTATATATGAACACGTTTGATATTATATTTTGATACTTTTGTATTCTTTACTGTACATATTGTAACGTTCAAGAAATTCGTACCTCCCGGATGGGAAGAGTTATAATGTTTATTGTTAATGCAAAACAAAATATTCTTTTTGTCTTTTACAGCCCGGGAGTGCTGTGTTTTACCAAGGGGGGATGTGTAGCCCAGCTACGCAGGCACACATGAAAATCCAGGAAAGTGCACTGGAAGGTAACAGCCAAAGCTTGATATGCACTTCATTCACACTTCAGACACACCCACCAGGGGTATGGGAGGTGGTGACATGTAGCAGAGCTGGGTCAAGCTTCCTGTCTCAGGACAGAGCAGTCAGTTTCCTGTCTTCGGACAGTGCAGATCTGTGCCAGTGAAGTCTGGACGAAGAAGGAGAGGAGGAAAGATTGGATCCTTGCAGAGTAGCGTAGCTCACCTGACAAGCAAGTGGAGGCTAGTACGGGTGAATTGGATCATCCTAGCCTAGTCAGAGCTACCCTTAATCAGTACCTCAGCAGAAGTCGAAGCTAGGAGGATACTGAGAGCTACTCAGCGAGCTCTAGGAGAAAGCTGACATTATCAACGAAGCTCCAAGTGTTATTGCTAAGAGCTAGAGCAGGGCGAAGGGCACAGTGGAGAAGTTAGAGAAGTGCTCCAGGTATTTGATTGCCTGCACTAAACTGCCGGACACCGGAGTCCGAAGCGTCGCTACTGTTTCAGGCAGAGTAACAAGAAAACCGGAGGCATCTGGACTACAGGTCGCAGAGAGCAGCCCTCAGTGTCAATACGTAACCGGAGACAGGGATAACGGGTCTAGCCTGATCAGCAATATAGACTTAGTTTTCACCACTCAGAAGGCTCCACCACAATATTGGCCGGGCAGTACAGCTATTGAGAAAGCTGGAGATTTAGAGTTAACTTCGCTTCAGGCAAGTTGGACTCACATTATATGGAAGTTAAGGAGGCCTCTAACCTGCTCGGCTGCTACCTGAAAGTGCACTCTCCACCCCGACCAGCTTCCCGGGATCTGCTTGAACCATCATCAGTAAAAGGTATGAAAAGAAGCTGCATTGTGTTTGGTTGAATTCTTACTACACCCTGCATCATCACCACCATAGACTTCCAGGGACACGTCTCACCTGTGGGAGACTTGCCACCAAGCTGCCCCATAACATCCCCTGTGAAGACCCTTACAGCAGCGCTGGTACAAATCACCAGAAACCACAGGTGGCGTCACGAACTATCCTAATAATCCCCTGTAAATATTCCCCCATCGCATTGACTGCCAGGGCCACGGACCGAGTCACCGCTACCAGTGACAACTCCCATAGATTTCCATGGGCTCGGCTCCGAGTACCCCATAGCCCTGGTATCCACAATTGTGGTGCGTGAGTCATATATATATCAGGTCCAATCAGACTTAATCAGGGCGAAAACAATTAGCAGGGCAGGTGATGATCTCTATCCAATCAGTCTCAATCAAGGCGGGGACAATCAGCAGAGCAGGTGATGATCTCTATCCCAGACGAAGTTCATATGGTTTTCAGGCTGAAGTTATACAAGTTCCAAATAGCTCCACAGCAAAGGAACAGGCCAGCAAGCCATGGTTTACAGGTTCAAATCCTGACAATACTCCCCTCTTAACGGCGGCCTCTGGACGCTACTTGCCCAGGTTTTGCAGGATACCGCCGATGAAATTGTCCGATCAAACGAGGAGCATTGACGTTGCTTACTGGTTCCCATGAATTTTCCTCCGTGTCGTAGCCCTTCCATTTGATCAAATACTGTAAACGATTTCTGTATATTCGGGAATCCAAGATCTTTTCCACCACAAACTGCTCCTGTCCGTCCACTTCAATTGCATCAGGAGGCGGAGGGGATCGTTCTGGAAATGGATTGGCTGTGGCGGCTTTCAACAAAGACGCATGAAAAACAGGATGAATCTTCATTGATGTTGGTAGCTGTAGACGTACGGCTAATGGACTCACAATCTTACTGATTTTGTATGGTCCCACAAACTTTTGTCCTAATTTAGGAGAAGGAATCTTCAATTTCAAATTCTTAGTGGATAACCACACTCGATCTCCAACCCTAAACGTGGGAGTGGGTCTCCGATACCTGTCGGCCGCTTTTTTGTATTTCTCCTGAGCTTCCTTTAATGTGTCTTTCAGAACATTCAGATTTTGCTGTAGCAGAGAGATTCTTTCTGCAACTGCTGGTATTAATGGTGCCACAGGATTTTTGGGAAGGATGTTTGGGTGATATCCAAGATTTGCAAAAAATGGCGTCTGTTTCGTAGAAGCATTCTGTGAATTGTTATATGAAAATTCCGCAAATGGCAGCAGATCCACCCAGTCGTCTTTTAGATGGAAAATATAACAACGAAGATACTGCTCCAGCGTCTGATTTGTACGTTCTGTCTGGCCGTTAGATTGCGGATGGTAAGCGGTTGACAATCATACTTTGATGTCTAGCGCTGAGCATAAACTGCGCCAAAATTTGGATGTAAATTGCACACCTCGATCTGAGACGACTTCATCCGGCACTCCGTGGAGGTGAAAAACATTGCAAATTATCAGATCGGCTGTATCTTTTGCTGAAGGCAGACCTGAACACGGAATGAAATGCGCTGCTTTCGTAAGTCAATCCACTACTACCAGAATGGATGTCTTTCCCTTGGAATCTGGTAGATCTACTATAAAGTCCATTGAAATCGATCCCCACAGTCATGTTGGGATGGCGAGAGGCTGCAATAGTCCCATAGGGGATGCACGTGGAGTCTTATATCTGGCACAGATGTCACAGGAATTAACGTACTTCTTCACGTCTTCTTGAAAGTTCGGCCACCAAAAGAAACGTGATAAAAACTCCTGCGTTTTCTGTGTCCCTTTGTGTCCTGCAATTTTAGAATCGTGCACTAGTTGTAGAACTTTTAACCGAGCTGCTTCTGGTACATATAGTCGTCGACCATCAGTCCATACTTGATTTTTAAAAAGCAGATGCACGTCCCCTGATGGATGTGATAGAAACGAGTCTGTTTCGTATGCTGCTTTCAAATCTTCCAGCAAATCTCCATCATGTATTACTCCCAAGATCTTAGTATCTGCCACAATGGGTTTGGGTGTTGTTACAAGATTAGCTTCGCTTGAAAACATTCTGGATAATGCGTCTGCTTTCTTGTTGCGGGAGCCTGGTCGATATGAAATTACAAAATTGAATTGATTCAAAAACAGACTCCAAGGGTCTGCCGAGGAGAGAGGCATTTTGCAGACCTGATAAACTCCAGATTGCGATGATCGGTCAACACCAAAATTTGCTGTGCAGCCCCTTGGAGATGATGTCTCCACTCTTTGAATGCTGATATGATGGCGAGCAATTCTTTATTTCCCACGTCATAGTTCTTTTCGGCTACAGACATACGTTGTGAGAAAAATGCACATGGATGCAGCAACTTCTTTTCCCCTGTCCTCTGGGAGAGGATAGCGCCGACCGCACAGTCTGAAGCATCCACCTCAATGATAAAAGCCAATTCAGGGTCAGGATGGCGTAATATGGGAGCCGTTGTGAATTTCCTTTTTAAGCGAGAGAACGCTTCTTGCGCTTGGGGTGTCCAGATGAATTTTGCT